>JAQMYL010000008.1:7091513-7104650 GCA_030014365.1 Clarias pachynema | reverse complement strand
CACCAGGTTGCCACTGTTGGGCCCTTGAGCAAGGCCCTTAACCCTATCTGCTCCAGGGGTGCTGTATCATGGCTGACTCTGAGCTCTGACCACAGTTACGCTGGGATATGCGAAGAAGGAATTTGACCGTGCTGTAATGTATATGGGACAAATAAAGGCTTACATAGTCTAAGAATATCACTATTTCCAGGTATTAATGGTAAAAGTATGACAAGTCTTACAGTAGTACAATATCACGTCTTTGCACATCTACACATGAATATGTTAAAAATACGAAAAGGAAACTTAAAGATTAAATTACCCAACTATTACCCGTAAAATCATCACGTCAATGTTTAAACCTTAGTGGTCAGCACTGTGGGCTCACACATCCTGGGTCGAAGGTCGGATTCGTGTTTTCGGTTCTTTGTTCTTGTACTGTAGTTCACATGTTCCTCCTCCTCGTGCTTGGTGGGTTTCCTCCGGTACTCCGGTTTCCTTATGGTCCAAAGACATGCAGATTACACTGACTAGTCTTTCCAGATTCCTCACAGTGTGTGTGTGTGTGTGTGTGTGTGTGTGCCCTGTGATGGATTGGCATCCCTCTCACGATGTACCCTGCCTCGTGCCCTGAGTCCCCTGGGATAGGCTCAAGGCTTTACGTGACCCTGTACAGGATAAGCGCTGTAGAGAATAAGAGAGAGAGAGAGAGAGAGAGAGAATGAGTGCATGTTCTAAGCTTAAAGACAGAGCAGCTGTGAGGAAAGGAAAGGAGCCATGTCGAAAATATACACACCGTAGTACAGCAATATACAGCACAAGTACAGTAGATACGATTTCTAGTCAGCAATGCCATGTGTTTGAGTTTACACTAGTAATTACTATAGTAGACTGTAGAATTTACTATAAGAAGTTGCTATACACTGTAGACGAGTAACTCTTCACTGTAATATTTACCAGTAAGGTTGAAGAACCCCGTAGTATTTTTTTCTTATGGACTCTCATGTATGAAAAGGCTAGCAGTGCAAAACATTACACTAACAATTATTAGCAAGCAATGCTAACGCCTACTGTATATAACAGTACTGGATTAAGGCTAAAGGGTTTCCAGGGTCATCCAGAGGTCACCGCGGTGTGGTCCAACGGAAATTCTTTTGAGGAACCTGATGTGCATTAAAAAAAAAAAAAAAAGGAATAGAAAAGAACTTTGTTTGAGAAACGATCTTTGAGGTAACTGTGAAATCGTGACACGATGCAGTGACAGTATTATTATCTTCTCACTGCGTGTTAATTGCCTCGTCATGGGGCGACTGCCATGTCTTTCACCGCGTCGGTGTTTCTAGTCACCTAAAAGCTTTAAAAAAGCTACATTAATTAAACCTATCATTACACACATACACACACACACAGACATCAGCCATAACATTATAACCGCCTTCCTAATATTCTGTGGGTTCCCCCTTTGTGCAACCAAAACAATGAAACTTTTCTACTGCCAGCCCAAGCTGCTGCTAGTGATGGGAAGTTTGAATCATTTTAGTGACTCGGTTCTTTGAATCTCGTTCATCAAAATGAACAAATCTTTTTTTTGAGTCATTTAGTTCATTTCATTCTTTTGATCAGAAATAAAATTAGATGTTGAAATTTCAATAAAAAGACCCCCAATAAACAAAGTTTAGCTATAGTTCCAGTAATGATAATATTACAATGCAGCTAAGGACATATTATAATAAACAGAATGAGTAGCTCACCTCTCATATCTTCTGGTCTGAGTCGTTCATTTTTTAAAATCTTTTGCACCGCATAGCGTCTATGGGAGTCACGTGACAAAGGAACGAACAACTCGGAGTAGAAGAGTCATTAAGATTCTGTTCAATTCTGTTTCCTGTACATAACCTACGGAGGTTTTGCGCTGATTTGTTCATGCGCACCCAGTAGAAAATGAACGAATCACTCTCCGAGACGACTCGTTCTTCTGAGTCACGTTAAAGATTCGTTCGAAAAGAACGAATCGTTCATGAACGACCCATAACTAGCTGGCGCTATCGGCTGAACGAAGGCATGAGTGCGTCACGCAGCATCGGTTTTGCTCATGGTCACATGATAAAATAACTTTCGAGCAAAGTGGAGTGACTTCCAAGCCTTTGCAGAGAAGTATCATCCGAACAACGCTGTGTAGAGGTTCCACTGTACCTTGTTACGATGACGGCTGAAGTTGGGAGGGATATACAGTATTAGGCCACAAGTGAACCTTTTTTCCTGAAACTGATCGGTTTTGAAGCAGAAAAAATGGGCAAGCGTAATGGTTTGAGGGACTTTGAGAAGGACCGAATTGTGATGGCTAGACGACTGGCTCAGAGCAATTTCAAAACTGCAGCTCTTGTGGGATCAAAAGGGATCCATGGAAGGAAAACCGATGAAGTGGTGACAGGGTCATGGGTGACCAAGGCTCACTGATGCACATGTCACTCCCCTGTCACCACTTCATCAGTGCTGGCCGGCTCATGTAGTCTGATCCACTAGTGTAGATCAAATTGATGAAAAGGTTAATGCTGTGTTTGACCACACAGTGCATCACAAGTTGGAATCTACTCAATAATGTTATGGCTGATTGGGTTGTGTGTGCATGTGTGTGTGTATATATTCTAGCTGAGTAGTGGCTAAACTCTACTCAGTGGCTTGTCAAACATGTGTGATGGCTATAGAGAGAGTCACAGAAGGAGAATATGAGAAAGAGAGAGGGAGAGAAAGAATCAGAGAGATGAACAGAAGGAGAGAGGGGGAGGTCTTCACACTCATCCTAACACGTATTTATCATCTGTTACTTTCCTCCCCTCCCCTAACCACATCTCTGGGCTTTTTCTTGCGCCAGGATCATGTTGAACATTTGGACGTCGCTGGCGTCGTTCATCATCGCCGGCGGTTTTTTATTTATTTATTTATTTATTTATTTATTTTCGGTTAGAACACGGGGCTGTCAGTCAGCATGTTCATGAAGATAGCCGGCGTCCATCCTTTATATTTACGTAACAGCCACAGAGTGCCGATGCAGACGGAACTGAAATGACGTGGGCGAGTCTTTGGCAGAGTGCTGCATTCAGAGCACAAGTTACGAAAGCCTGAGCGTTTTTAGTCCTGTCGATAAAAAGCTAAAAGAGACACGATGAGAGGGAGACGATGATGAAGGCACGGCTACGGGCAGGCTGGGAGGATGTCGATTGAGGGGGAGGAAAACTCTTTCAGGAGAGGGTTGGAAGCAGTTTTAAGGCACTTTTTTTTTTTTTTTTTATCTCCTACATAAAAATATCTAAACTTACCCTCTAGTGATGAAGAAGCGTAAAAAAAAAAGAAAAAAGAAAAAGAAAATCAGGACCAGTTGGAGTGCCACAATATTGTTGGATATGTGTCAGGTTAGTGCCAAAGGCGTTGGACTGCGAATCCCATCAGCCACAGTGCTGTACCAAGTTTAGGTCATGTGACCGTCTGTAGAATGACGGTTCATTATGGCTAATGAGCGCTAGTATAAATAGCTCCGTTGATTACTCAGACTCATTTATAGTCCGTGTTATTTTATGTCCATGGTTATGGTTTGAGACTACACCTATCAGCCATAGCACCATGACCGAACCCCCTCCCTCCCGCAGACCAGTAACATTCCACAGTTTTGTAGTTGCCCTGATCCAGACGTCTAGACATCACAATATCATAACTCTTGTTAAAGTCGATCATCTTCACGCTTTATATTGATGTCTTATCCATATTCAGATGCACACATGTAGCACTTACTCTATTATGTGGTATTCGAATAATAATTAGAATTATTATAATTAGAAGTGACCTTTTGTAACATCAACAGTTGTAACAGTTAATTTAAATGTATAGATGAAATGATGACGAGTAAAAAGTATGACGGTTTTAGGTTGTTTTTTTTGGCGGAGGGGGAATGAAGGACTTGTGCTATAAATGGCGGCATATTGGTTAGCACTGTCACCTTGCACCTCCAGGGTCTGGGTTTGATTCCCACCTTGGGTCTGTGTGTGTGGAGTTGGGCAGTGTTGGGGGACGTTACTTTTTAAAGTAACTAATTACATTACAAAATTACTGTCTTTAAAAAGTGATCAGTGAAATTACAGCGTTACTTTCTGATAGAAGTAACTAGTTCGAGTACTTTTCCATTGCAGAAAATGAAAACTCCGTTCTGATTCCTTATGCATGTTGTTTTAGTCAAGACCTTTATAATTATTCTACCATCATCACCCGACTTTGTAACGCGTTACACCCAACACTGTTGGCAGGATGTGCAAAGACATGCAGATAAGGCTAGTTGCCGTTCCCAACTTGTCCGTAGTGTGTGAATGTAGTGTGTAAAAATGGGAATAAATACAACGTAATCACCATTGGTCTTCACGGTCCCTAGTTGGACTACAGAGGTTCCTAGATGGATGGATGGATGCTATAAAGAGACACAAAACTGCATATTTTCTAGTAATTTTTTTCTAGGAACACTGGCTGTTTGTGCTACATGTGTTTGTTTAATCATGTTCAGCATGTCCAAAGCCTCTTTTCTCCCCCTGCAGCTCGCATTCCTATTCATCGAACAATAGCGGGATTATTTTAATTCGTCAAGTGTATCTACTTATCTTGTTGAAAGAAGAAAAACAACAGATCATTACAGTACGTGTACCGAGGGACTGATAGAGACTGTGTGTTTGTGGTGTGTGTGTATGAGATCCAGAGAGCAAAAAGAGGCTTGTGACAGACAGACACTCACAAACACACACACACACACACACATGCACTTTCTGTCAGTTTTTAGCCTGTTCCTGTCTTTAGAGTTAAAGCATAAGGAAGTTGGCGCCGCTGGATTACTAATACAGATTTTGGACGAAACAGCCAAAGGAACCCGAAGCTGGTAGATTTAAAAGAGATTCAGATTTTTTATTTCTTTTGTAAAATACCTCATTTGTATGTCGATCATTGGGAAACCGATATTAATCATATGACCAAGTTTGACCCTAATGGCTTCCCATAATTGCATCACGGTTTTTAATTGAACATTTTTGCTTTAACATTCGTTAAATGTTACTGTTTGAGATATTATAAAACTGCACAATCTGTTTCCTCTAAGCTGTGTGTGATAATTGAACGTTTAATGCGGATAATAAGATGACTGAGGAAACATCACCAGGTGTGCTGGACGGCAAATTTCATTATTTACATTTACAGCATTTGACAGACACCCCGTCCAATAACTCCAAAACCACTGAGCTACCCAAATGTAAGCTGTGGACGTGGTGGCTCAGGTGGCTACGGCTCTAGTGTGTTGCTTTTCGGATTTAGGTATCCGTGTTTGAGCCCCGTCGGATGAGGCCATATGTGACAGTGGAATGTTGGCCATCATAGATAATTCCCACTACTGTTTTACATTCTAAACAGACCTGCCGTACGGTTAATGTTTGCATAGATGTGCGTGTACTGTATGTGTGAGAGAGAGAATAAGCTACGGATACAATCCTATAGGGAACAGGCAGTGAGTAGAAGTGTGTATGACTGTAAAAAGGGCAGAATACAGTATATTGATGCCATATTGATATGAACAGTATGTACCGGGGTTTTACACACAGTAAAATCCCCCGTTTTGGAATTCAGAGATCATTTGAGGACCAGTTGCACCTACAGTATTTTGACCCTGCAGAATATTAATTTTGACGCCCTGGGGGTTAATTCAACATGAACATGATTTTTTTTTCTCTGGTTTGACCCATTGAAAGAATAATTAAAGATCTGACACCTTTAACCATCCAAAGATCTTCTAAAAAAGTGTAATTTAATGCTCAGGGACAACAGGAAGACCTGTCTTCTTTGACACTGTAGTGATAAATGTCAGATCCTTACAGAAATGCACTGCCTGGCTAAACAAAACACACTCCAAGTTTTCATGCAGTCACCTTTAGCTTTGATTACTCCACATAATTTAGTGGGCAGTTCATGCATGAAAATATTTCCATGAAAGTCTTTCAGAATCTGAGGCCTGGATTAGTCCTGTGCCATCAGGAAAGGAGAAAATCCATACTGTAGATATATGCATGTGATAACCTGGTCATTCAGTACATTCAGATCATCAGCTGACTTTATGTTATTGACATATAACGTTGCGGAGTCTCAACCTGACCAAATGAATCAAGTCATAACACTGCCTCCAAAGTCTTGTCCAGTGGCCACTACGCATCGCTTCATGTGCTTTCCTTTTTACCCCGATGCACCCATCGCTCTCGAATAGGGTCAATCTGGCCTCATCAGACCACGGGACAATTATCCAGTGTCCAAAATACAATCTTTATGCTGCCTAGCAACGAAAAACGAAAAAGCGTTTTTCTGGTTTGTCTCACTAACAGGTGGTTTTCTTATGCCCACACAGTTTTTTTTTTTTATAACTAATTCTGTGTGTATGGAAATTCTTTTACTTTCATGTATGGAAATTCTCTTACTTTCATTATTAAACATAGCTAGCGATTTTACTGTTGATTCCTTTTTTACCAAGCAACTTCACCAAGCGTGGAAGACCCGGGTTCGATTCCCAGTTACCGGATGCAGGGCATGCTTAGTCTTAGCTCCGAGCCTGGACAGGTTGTGTGAGGAAGTGCATTCGGTGTAAAAGTTGTATGCAGATCAGATGGTCCAGGAGAACAACAGATTTTAAGGAAGTGTTTGCAGTACGCTGTCAAAACAACCGGATTATAATCTGGCACATAACTGCTCATGACTTCACTTCTACTCAACCTTTTGATTTCATTCATCATGTAGGTTTAACTTCAGGCACAAACGTAAATACTGCCAAAGTTTCATAAAGTTCTGTCCAGCCAGTTTTGTGTGATGCTGTGACAAATTCTGGCTGGACAGACATACAGACATAATTTTTTCTGAGACTGGTTTCCAATGTATGAAACGTGAATACAGTATATAATTGAAATGCAAGTTCTGATCAATGTACAGACAAAACTTTTCTTGTACTTATATAGATAATCCAATTATTTTAATATCTGTCTTATCATGTAAACCTTTACAGTTTTATTCTTGGCCTTTATTTGATTTGTAACTTTTTTCCCCCCCACATTATTTATTCAACATTATTTCTTGGCTACATGTTTTTAAAGTTTTAATTAAACCTCTGCAATTCAAGTGAGCAGGTTAATTAATAAGAGCTCAGTGATAAAGATAATCATCGAGGTGTGAATTTCACAGCTGAAACGGAACTCTAGCCTTAAAATAACCTTTTTCTGTAGTTACAATATGTCTGTAATATTTTTATCATTTAAAACTGCAGTTAAACAGAAGGTTTTAGAGTTGTGAAAGATTTAAAACAAAGAAAATAAATGTACAATTTAATTCCTCACTAGATTCTTTTTTTTTTTTTAAATAGAAGTGTATTTATTGATCAAAAAGAACAGATTTTCCTTATGTTTATTCTCTTCTATTAAGTTGTGAGGTTAGACAACACTCTGATGGATTTGATTCAGAATGAATCAAACGGTTGTGCACAATCACCTGGAGTTCATACCAGTTCGAGTGCATGTCATCATTAAAGCAAAACAAATAATAGCAAAAAAAATCTGAAATTCCTATAAATATATTTTTTAAATTCTGTCAGTATGTGAGACAACGGGTTTTCGCGGCCTGAATGCAGGCGAATGGTTCACCGACGCCAAAAAGAGGGAAAAAAAATAAATCCAAAAATTATGGCAATACTCGCAGAGATGTTAAGTGAAAACGTGATGTTTTCTTTATAGTGCTCGAGATGTGTAAGAGTCCCAGTAGAAAAACAACCAAAGCTATATACAAAGTAACAAAACATACAGTATATATATATATATATATATATATATATATATATATCATCGCAATTGAACTGAACGGTTCTTTCTCAATGACTCTTCTACTCCGAGTCGTTCGTTCCTTTGTCACGTGACTCCCATAGACGCTATGCGGTGCAATAAATTCAAAAAAACGAACGACTCAGACCAGAAGATATAAGAGGTGAACTACTCATTCTGTTTATTATAATATGTCCTTAGCTGCATTGTAATATTTTCATTACTAGAACTAGAGCCAAAATCTGTGTATGTAGACGTGTTGGGAGTCTTTTATTGAAAATGCAACATTTTATTTTATTTCTGATCAAAAGAGCGAAATGAACTACATGACTCAAAAAAAGATTCGTTCATTTTGATGCACGAGATTCAAAGAACCAACAGGGACGGGTCACTTTGTGACACAGTACTGTAATATCATTTATGATGAAAACTTGTATCAAATTAAAAAAGAAATGCTAAATAAAAGCATTTTCACTAGTGCGATGCCACTGTATACACACTTGCTGTCTATTTTATTAGGTACACCTGATAGCACATTCATGCTGCTATCCAATCAACCGATTATGTGGCAGTGTATGAAAAAATCATAACGATTCTGCTCAAGAGGTTCGGTTTAAGATTACATCAAACATCACGATGTCATCTCTATGACCGTGTCATGGTTGTTGGTACCAGATGTGTTGGTCTGAGTATTTCAGAATCTGGTGCTCAGTGAAACCAGGCGGGTGAAGATTATAATGAAATCGTCTCGTCTGTGAACGCGTCGAGTTCTTGGACTTGGATGACTGGGATGGAACCCCTTGTGGTTTTCTGCAGGTATAGCCCATTCACCTCAAGGTTTGATTCTGGTTGTAAAGAGTGATTAATTGAGTTTCTATAGAAACTGCGCTGTCAGCTCAAACCAGTCTGGTTATTCTTTTGTGACCTCACTAATAATAATAATAATAATAATTATTATTATTATTATTATTATAATAGCGGCATGGTGGTTAGCCTTTTTACCTCCTGGGTCAGGGGTTCGATTCCCGCCTCGGGTCTGAGCGCCTGGAGTTTGCATGTTCTCCTTGTGCTTGGAGGGTTTCCTCCAGCTACTCTCCAAAGACATGCAGATTAGGTTCATTAGCATTCCAGAATTGCCCGTAGTGTGTGTGTGTGCCCTGCGATAGATTTGCATCCCGTTCAGGGTGTACCCTACCTCGTGCCCTAAGTCTCCTGAGATAGGCTCCAGGCCCTTATTTTAAATTTATGGTTACAGATTATAACCAGGACTTAGTTCTGTTCCGTGTCTACATCCTGCCATTAGTGTTGGTGTTCTCCAGACTGTTCTTGGCTTTAGTCCACTTTCCTTTATAGTTGGGTTTCCCACAGGAAACACACTCAGGCTTACACACACACACACACACAGGCTGTCCTCATCCTAGTTCCACTAGACCTTATCAGGCAGGTGACCTTAATACACAGCAGCTATGCATACTAGACCTTCATAAGGTGACTTTGACTTGAAATAGAAACCTGTATACACACAGGAGCTCATTGGTTAGCACTGTCGCCTCGCACCTCCAGGGTTGGGGGGTTCAAATCTTGCCTCATATACATGAGAGGAGCTCATGTGTAGGTTATTCTGTATCTGGTCCAATGTGACTGAGGGATGTTTTGTAGGTGGTGCAGTGATGCATCAGGGAAATCTCAGTTTATCTCTGTTTCTGTTTTAAGGACAGAACACTAGAGATGTTGTACGACCTTCTGATTAAAATGTCTCACCTGTCGATACTGAATTTAGCCAATTCATTGATTTTCTTTCTTATAACTGACAGCATACAAGAATGCTTGATGAGTTGAATGACAAGTTCAATGATATGTTTCCAATAAAACGTGAAATATTCGATAACTTTTTCGATAAATTTTCTCCAAAACTGCACAAGGTTACAGGACTTTCTCTGGGTTGTTGGTTAAAAAATGTAAAACACAGAACAAATAAAATACAACTATTAATAAAAAATTCTTAAGGCTGTAAATTCAGTCTATAAATTAGTTAAACAGGGTTAACAGGGTTGTGCATTCTAAGTCACCCTATCAGTCAATATCAAAATATTAATAAGTATAATGAGCCGAAAGAATAAGAAATGAGAACATCGTTTTTGTGATGACATTTTTTTCCACAGTCCTTAGGACATTCTGATGATGCAACTTCCTGTTCAATATGATTAACTATTCTGTAGCAAATCATGATTATGTAATATAATCCATTTAAGCCAGTTTTGGTTCCAGGTTCTACAAACTCCGGAAAAAATGACATCATACCAAGTTCAAATACAAGCAGTGTTCAAAACAAAAACGGGACTTTTGAATAACAGAAGACAGTTATAAGAATAAAAAATCCCTTTATTTCTCTATATAAGCCCCTGCTACACTGATGCACTTATCCCAGTGTTTCACTAGTGCTTGAATACCATCTAGGTAGAAAGTTTTCTCAGTACTCCGGCGCCATGATCAGACATCTGAAACCCTGGCCTCCCAGGAACTCCTTAAATGGCCCAGACATGTGGAAATGGCTTGGATTTAGGTCAGGACTGTACTCCCAGCCGAGTTCTTGTAATGTGCAAGTTGCAAGTTACACTTTAACGGCCTTAAAGGACGTTAAAGTGCTCACCCTATTAGTCGGAGATCGCAAGTTCGATTCCCGGGTGATGCTGTAACCTCCCACAGCCGAGGGCCTGGAGAGATGATTGACCGAGCCTCAGTCACGGTAATCATGGGTGTCTACGAGCTCACGCAAGTGGAAAGAGTGGATAGCGCTGTTCTCCGAGTGTGTTACACCGCCCCAACAGTGCGTGAGCGAGCAGTCCAATAAGATGGGTTTGGCTGGTGTCACATGGTTTGGAGGAAACACATAATAGTCTTTGGCCCTCCCCGACTGGTAGAAGATTCCTTAATGATGGAGTCCCCTAGTGACGGGTTGAAATTGGATACGACTAAATTAGGGAAAAATTCCGGAATAAAAAAATTGGCTCAATATTTTTTAGGTTTGCATTTTGCATCTAAAAGACCACGTGGTGTGGTGTGGTGTCTGGCACCAGGACGTTAGCAGTGGATCCTTTGGGTGGTGTGGGTTGTGGAGTGGGGCCTCCATTGATTGTTCGTGCAGACCAAGGGTGCTTAAATGGATCGAGTCTGGGGAATTTGGAGGCCGGATCAGAATCCTTGAACTCTTTGCCTAATATGTCCCATAAACAGGAAGCTGTGATGCACTGAGTGTTCTGGTGCCTTTCCATCATAGCCATCAATGTTTTCTACAGTACATTATTGTCTTTTCTGTGGAATCAGACTGGACGGGATAGCCTTTAGTCCCCACATGCACAGATGAGCCTTGGGTACCCATAATCCGGTTACCAGTTTACCAGTATATACCAGTATAACCAGTGTTATTCAGTTCACCAAGCAGTGGTGCTGGTGTTATGGCTCATCAGTGTATAATCAAGATATTTTAACAAAGATAAAAGCAGGAGGATCGAGGGGCAAATACTTATGCAAGCTACTGTACCATCAGTTCGACAGTTATCCCACCACAACCACAGTTTCTTTTCAAACCTGAGTTCGAGGATGTGTGAGATGTCCATGAGCAGGCTTGGCGAACCTCAGTACTGATATTTTTAGCTGTGAGTGGGCTCCTCTCGCACCAGGGGAGAACTGCGTCACTTTACGCCAGAGAAACTCTCACATAGCAAAACAAAAGCCAACACCCCAGAGCTGCTATAAAAAAAAAAGAAGAAGAAGGGAAAAAAAGCAATGCTCCTGCATTTGCGTGCATAACAAGCACACAGGAAGACAGTTTTTCTGTGTCAGAACAAGCGCTGATGCAAAGCTAAAACGTTCAAAACAAAAATGTTGTGCTTTTCTTTCCGTATTATTGTCACCGTCTTCTCTTCTTGATGAACTAATTATTGTTTTCCCAGCATTGCTCCATGTCTGTCATCACTGGTAATGATAACCGAGGACGTCTGCGTCTGCGTGGTGAACATTCACGGCTTCTCAAATCACAAGCCCTTTGTGTATGACTGAAAAATTCACTTTTATCTGTGTCTCTCTTTTTTTTTTAAATGTATTTAGTCTTTTCAACACTTTCGCTTGCTCTCTCATTACTCCCACACAGGTGCTGATCTACCTGCCAATTATTTCACCCACACTAACCCCCTTCACTGAACATCACTGTGTGTTACTCTGTGTTTCTCTCAAGCTTTTTTATTCCTATGGAGAAAAATCGTGCTTCCGTTTTAACTACAGAGGGCGTTCAGGTCAAACTGGGACTCACTGGGATGAAATTTGTACGGTGATGAGCCGGAAAGTGACGAGTGGACACAATCGCAGGTCCGACTTTTTTCTCCCGCTTTTATTCTAGATGCTAAGAGTGGGTGCTCAAGTCAAACTTTTTATTGTGCAAAATAACAGAATATAAGTTATGAAAGTAAAAACTCACTTTATCTCTCTATATAATCCCCTGCTACACTAATGAACTTAGAGTTATTCTGGTGTTAGTGCTTGGATACCATCAAGGTAGAAAGTTTTCTCAGTATGCTGGAGTCATGATCGGTCTGCCTGCTTCATGTCTGAAACGCTGGCCTCCCAGGAACTCCTCTAACTCATAAAAATGTGGCATTTGCTTGGAGTGAGGTCAGGACTGTATGGGAACTTCCAGCTGAGTTCCTGCAATGTGCATGTGGTGCAGTGGGAAGTATGAGGTCATGTATTGTCATGCAAAAACCAAATTCCTTTGGTGATTGAACAAGGCTGTTTTTCCAATAAAAGAAAAGGCCATTAAAGAAGTTCCTGGGAGGCCGGGGTTTCAGCAGTGGTGATGATGTGAAGCAGGCATTCTTGAGGCTTTTTTTTTGTTTTTTTACAGTGGGTAAACTTACAATCATCAACTGGTTTAAAATTGACAAATTTCAACAGCTTTTTATAGAAAATAGAAACCGTTTGCTTCCTCTGCAACATACAGTAAATGCAAAACGAATTGTGTTTTGATAGAGTATAGTTTCTTCTTCTTTTGAGTTTATGGATAGTTTGTGCGTTACTACCACCTACTGGACTGGAGTGGAGTTTGGAGCCAAAGCTTGGCTTGGAAAAAAGATTATCTCCTTATATGGGACATGATATGAAAACAATCAACAACACCAGTTACACAGCATTTAATTAATCAGGCCATAAATTACATTTTGTTGTTGGTCTTTCGGCTGCTCCCGGCAAGGGGTCGCCACAGCGGAATATCCAGTCCGCACAACAACTTGGC
>JAQMYL010000008.1:7034278-7047654 GCA_030014365.1 Clarias pachynema | reverse complement strand
TTCCTGATGTGTGAAACGCTGGCCTCCCAGGAACTCCTTTAATGACCCCCCCCCCCCAAAAAAAAAGAAATGGCTTGAAGCGAGGTCAGGACTGTGCAGAAGATGTGGCAATAACTCCCAATCGAGTTCCTGTAATATGTAAGTGGTGTTGGTTGAATGATGTTGTGTACAGTTTCCACAGACAGATGTGTCTCTTCTGGATCAGTTGGTGTCTATTTTCAAGGATCAGACGTTTCACTTGTGGAATGTTCACAGGAATGTCCTCCGAGCAACCTCGCCCGGGATCGTCATTCACAGATATATACCCTGTATATATTTACTGCGGCTAAGAAATATGCTTGAAGGCTTCTGTAAAATGTCAGTCAGCCTTCATTCTCGAGAAATTTCATCACAAGTGCTGGTTTGACTTGAACTCCCTTCGTACATTACTCTTATCTTTAAGTTAAGGAGTAAATTTCCTGATTTGCGCTGTCTAGACAAAAATATTATGTTGAGAAGCATTGTAGATGAGATCTGGCTGTTTAAAATGTAATACAAAGCATAAGGTTGAAGAACATATTAAATATAATATTTCAGCCTATGTGGAGCTTTAAAGGTCCCATATTTGACCTTTTCTTTAACAGGTTAACACAAGTGTCATAGCTCCCTCAAAGTCTGTCTGTTAATTCTCCAGCTGCATTTATTATTTTTTTTACATAGCTGAAATTCCCTTTACAGCATTTCAGTGTTCACATAAATGAGATACTGCTGAGCCACACCCTGTGGCAGGGGTTTCCTCTTGTATGAGGTCACAATAGAGGATGAAATATACACTATATACAGAAAAGTATTTGGCAAAACCTGTTAATAATTGAATTCAGGTGTTTCTGTCAGGCCTCTTATCCACAGTGATGGGCAATCTTAATGCTTCAGCATACCAAGACATCTTCCAACTTTGTGGCAACAATCTGGTTTCTATTCCAGCATGACTGAGCCCCTATGCACAAAACAAGGATTATAAAGACATGGTTTGATGAGTTTAGTGTGGAAGAACTTGACTGGCCCTAACACAGAGCCCTGACCTCAACCGCAGTGAGCACCTTTGGGATGAACTGGAACAGAGGCCTTCTCCTCCAACATCAATGCCTGGCCTCATAAATGCTCTACAGAATGAATGGGCACGAATTTCCACAGAAACACTCCAAAATCTGGTGGACAGCCTTCCCAGAAGAGCGAAAGCTGTTATACAACGTTCCTCCAGGACCAAGATGCTACATACATGCAACAACATAAATTAACAACACAACTCTACCGGAACCAGCCAGCTAACTAAGAGACCTAATTAGCTGACTAGCTCAGATATGACAGATTTACATGTTTTATTTTTAAGTTAACCTAAAACTACTTCTATACAAAAAAGAGACAATAATAGACAACAGGCAACAAAGTGCACATGCAAATGTGAGCTATATCAGTGATAAGTGACAAAACAGATCTTGACTATTAAAAAACATATCTCTCCAAGTAAAGTCCTGCTGGAACGAATAACATTAAATGTTAATGTTTGTAACAGGATACGTTAATGTCATCTATACACACCATGGGTAAAGAGCATGATTAGGACACGGTGGTCGTTCTTAAAACAGCGACAGATAACAGTCATTAACACGAAGCACTCTTTAAACCAGACAAAACCTCCTTCCCTTCATCCTCATTACCCTTTACCTACCTCACACAGGTGATGACTCCTCTCTTCTTTCATTTGTGTCCTGTTCGTGCTAATCACTGACTTCATGGCATGTGATAACGAAGCTCACACAATACTGCCCCAAAAGTCTCCATGAAGCTCTATGGATACCTGAAGCAATGCATGCTGATTAACCTTATTAATGATCGAAACCACAAACATCCTGACGAAGTATCACAATCCAGCTCTTAAATGAGCAAACATGAGGATAAAGGAGATGGTGCAGCATCAGGTGGACGGCTTTGTTAGGATTATTTCCATGGGCTACGTCAGCAGTACATAGCTGTGTTTTATATAAACTTTCTCATTTACTCCTGATCAGAGAGATCATTGGAAGCCTTAGTCTAGGATGGTGCGTGTCCATATCAAGCAACGAGAAGCAATGAGATCCCACAGTGCCTTATTGCCTAAGGTAAGACCTGCTTAAACATCTGGACTTAGAATATCAGTACTTACATTTTTAAAATGTTATCAAAATTTTTTAGTGAAAGGATTTTGAAATAAAAGGGCAAGTCTACGGAAGTTTTTTGTTTACCATGTTTGTCAAAGATAATAAAAAATAATATATATTTTTATATTGTTAAAAAATCACACTCTCATGGATAAAGTCATGGACAAAATCATATATCGCACTAGCTAAGGTTGATAATAGTCATCATAAAATCATAGGGTTACAAAATCTCAAAGCTTTAATTGAGTTAGACTTGTACATTTTGGATCAAAAAGTGATTAAAATTTTTACTAAATTTACCTACTGTATATAGCATTTTTAAACAATAAATGAAATGAAAATTCTGTAAGCAGCACGGTGGCTTAGTGGTTAGCACTGTCGCCTTGTACCTCTAGGGTCCGGGTTCAATTCCCGCCTCGGGGTCAGTGTGTCAGGAGTTTGCATGTTCTACCCGTGCTTGGTGGGTTTCCTCCGGGTACTGGTTTTCTCCCACAGTTCAAAGACATGCAGGTTAATTGCTGTATCCAAATTGTCTGTAATGTGTGAATGTTGACTGGAGGTCCTACCACAGGGGTAAAAATTAAAATAAATACAACGGTAATCACTATTGGACTCCACAGTCCCTAGTTGGACTATAGAGGTTCCTAGATGGATAGATGGAATATGATATACTGTAAGAGCTATGGTTGTAAGAAAAATTCTTGATGTTGTTGTGAGCACAAACTTCACTATTCAGCCACTCTAATGCTGTATTAGCTGGATCTAAGCAGACCAAATAATAGTGTATGAGAATATGCTCAACCTGTCGAAAGGGATTTCTTTTTTCATCACTGCTATAATGATATTTTTTAACTCTTTCAGCTTGTCTCTGTGGGCAGTAGCTGGTTAGTGAGGCTTGTAACTTTGCACACTTTTCTTTTTGTGCAGCACTTTAGAGATGATCCCTAAAAAAAATTTACTTGACCAGGGTAAAAGAAAAATGACTTGTTGCCACAACGTACCCTAAATTTATGGTTAACAGACAATACCATGAATGAAATAAAATCAATAAGATAACATACGTACAAAGCTGGGGTCTAATGCATTGTGAGTTACTATCATTGCGTCGTCATGTTATAGCACACATAGACATATAGTTTTGTGCAGAAGTCTTGCAAATAAATGCTGCGGAGCAAGGATATCTACCAAAAAGGCAACACAACTAACTATAAAGCCCAGTAAACAGTAATTAATAAAACTAGTAAGTAATTAATTAACGAGGACTCTTTAGTGTCAAGTACAATTTGTGTAGTTTTATAAGGAAATCAGGTACAAGTTTTACTCAGCATCTTGCAGAACCAGCCGCAGCTCTTCAAGCGACTTTGACTCTCAACCTGCAAAACCTAACAGCTTTTTTTTTGTCTGAAAAGTGGTCACTTATACAATATAGGTTATACAATATTTATTTACACTTATACATCAATTTTATGTGCTGCTTCATTTTCTAGTATACAGATTTTTTACTATCAATTTAATATTTTGTAGTGAAATAGGTACTGATGATCAGAAATGTTTTTTAAACTAATTTAATAATAAAGTTCTTTTTTAGAAAAAAATAATGATAATAATATGAAAGTGTGTGCTGCAACCATTTATGTGAACTGACATTAACTTGAGGTCACTTTTCCCGCTCTTTTTTCCCCCTTCAACAGAAGGCGCAGCTCGCGCTCTTCCTCGCGCTGATGACGCAGCTCACATGTGACGCCCACGCGGCGCCGGCGAACTGCTGCACGCGCAAGCCACACACGTGCACGCTGTACGAGTTACTCTGCCGCGCGGGACACCGGGACCTTACCGACCCGAACGGGAAACTCGGCTGGCTGAGCAGCGACGCAGCCGCCGGGATCCTGACGCTCGGCAAGCGGAAAGCGACCGAAACCCGGTACCAGGACCGACTGCAGCATCTTCTGCACAGCTCGCGCAATCAGGCTGCGGGGATCCTCACCATGGGCAAGAGGGGCAGCGTAGAGGCCGGAATCCTAAATGATCAGACTCCTGCCAGTCTGGACCTCGACAGGCCGCTGAAATACCTGATCCAGCCGGTGGACAGAGACTCGTACACACACTGATCCTAAACCACTCAGTGTTCTCATTCATTATTCACCTCATCCACTGGACTAGTCATAATGAGGAGTTGTCATGAATGTTTCTGTATATAACTGTATGTTATTGCACCCTCAGTATTATTAGTACCTGAATCATATACTGTATTAAGCAGCTGTATTATTTTTCAGTGTGTGTAATGTTACAAGGACCCACAAGCTGGCAGAGTTGGATCATGTTGTAAAATCAAGCTTCAAATAATAAAATAATGAAATGAACAATAAGTATTGTGTGAACAAACATAAGTGAGCAAAAAAGTGGAAAAAGAAAACAAGCGTCCATCATTAATGCCGCTGGACTTGAAAGCCAGGATTGTTTCTAGATGTCAAAAAAGAAAAAAAGACTTTACATTTTAGAGTAAAGATTAATATGGAGAATATGGTGATCAGTGGTTAGAACTCAGCACCTCCAAGGTCGGGGGTTTAAATCTCACCTTTGATTGGTGCGTGTGGAGTTTGTAGAGTCTGGTGGGATTCCTCCAGGTTTCTCTCCACAGTCTAAAGACATGCAGCATAGGATAATTGCCGTTTCTACTGTAAATTCGTAGCTGAAAGTGTATATTTGGGTTGTGAGCATGTGTAGTCTTGTGCCCTTAGACAGGTTCTTACCCCATCCAGTGTCCTGAGCTCCCTGGGACAGGCTCCAGGCCCTCCACAAAAAAGAAAAAACACACACACACAGGATAAGTAATTTGAAAAATTAATAAATGTGTATTAATATGTATGTACAGTATTCTACCTCTCAGAAGTTTGGGATCACTTGCAAATTTCTTTGTTTTTGTTCAGTGGTTTATTTTCTACAACAGTAATACGTATGGAGTTAGGTAATTAAGTAACAACAATTATAGCCAGTTCTTATTTTAAGACATGAACGTCAGCTGTTCTGGAATAGTTCTTGCAAGAACAGTATTGTGTCAAGTGCATTTGCAAAACCCATCAAGCACCATGATGAAACTGTCCCTCATGAAGATCTTCCCAGGAAAGCAAGACCAAAATGTACCTCTGCTGCAGAGGAGAAGTTCATTTAGAGTCATCAGCCTCAGAAATCAGCAATTAACAAACAGCACCTCAAATGAGAGCCGTTATGAAGCTTTACAGAGCATAAGTAGCAGATACGCCTCAATATCAACTGTTCAAAGGAGATTATTGTATATTTTAGACGCCTTCATCGTTGTTTTAGAGTGTAGAAAAAAATAAAAATCAGGAACGACCATGGAGTTAGAAAGTGATCCCAAACTTCTGAGCAGTAGTGTGTGTAATAGTCATCGTGAAATGCTGTTATGGTTATGGTAATGTTATTCAAGTGGAATAGGGGTTCATTTGGAAAAAACGGAAATCTCCCTCTCTCTTTTTAACTAAGATATTTATCAACAAAAACGTTGATAAATATTAAAGTATTATACAACAATACCATAAACCCCATTGTCATGTAAATCTTCTATCCATCAAGCCTATACAGATATTTTCCCCTAAAATATGCTTATTTATTTATTTATTTATTTATTGCCACATCCTAAAGTCCTAACATGTTCTTTCCTTATACCAAAGCGATTTGCCAACATTTTCATTTTTTATAATCAGTTTTCACCTGACCCTTACACCTACAAGTGAGTCCTCCCCATGTTGCCACAAACTTCAATATTCTCATTTGTAAAGGATTTCATTTTCTGTGGTTTCACTTCACCGGATCTAAAAGGCACGAAGTTGTTCCAACACGACAATGCTCCTGTGCACCGAGCGAGATCCATGAAAACATGATTTGCCAGAGCTGGAGTGGGAAAACTCAATGGCCTCAATTTCACTGAACACAGAACAGGCTAGAATGCAGACTTCGGTACACAATGGTGAGACAATTTTATAATAATTCCTCAACTTTGAAATAGGATATTCAAAAACTCACATGCCATACGATATAATACAATACAATACGAAACAATATACCTGATTGTCAGTTTACAAATAAATTTGTCTTAAGGTATAATGCTCTATACCGCACTTTTAGCGCTTTTAACAATCGTCAATGTGGCAAATAAGCTTTACAAAATCGAAAAGAGAATTATGGAAATTAATATGAAATGTGGTTAAGTGCCAGGGTCCGGGTTCTATTCCCACCTCTGAGTTTGCATGTTCTCCCAGTGTTTGGTGGGTTTCCTCCAGGTGGGTTCCCCCCCAAAATTGCCCATAGTGTATGAATGAGTGTGTATAAGTGTGTGTATGTGTACGTGCTCTGCGATGGATTGGATTTATGAAATGTATTTTTGTGCAGAGTGCAAGCAGGGACACCAGCAACATGCAGCAAGCAACAACTAACATGCAGAATGCCTCCGTACAAAAAGTTTCACATTATCGTTGATTATACATCATGTTTAAATGACAGCACGTTGTTATATTCTCTGTTTATTAAGAGGGTTAAATTGTGTAGAGTCCTGTGGGATCATGCAAGTCCCCGTTACTATAGAAACAATATCATATAAGTAAGAGCACATTAATATTAATCAGTGATTTGAATTGTAGCCGGAACTACTGTCAGAGCTGCTGGTATATCCGATTAAAGAAAGTGCTGTGATGCATCTGAGCTTTTCTTTGTAGTCTAAGTAAAAAGATGAATTTGACAAACTCATCACATCTATAAGCACTGAAATACATTTTTGGTGCATTGTGCTAAAAGTCACATTTTTATTGGCTGAAGCAAGAAACATCCAGCATTTCTTTCTTCTTTTGATTAAAAAAAAAAAACTAAACTGTTTTGTTATTCCTTTTCCTTTCTAAGTCATTTGGGTCGCTGCATTTGTTGTGACTTTTCTAGTGATTTAAAGAGACATAAGCTCATTTCCTGTAAGTGATTTCAGTATTAAAAGCTTGATAAGGGAATAGAAGAAAAAGAAAAAGCAGAAATGGAGAGAGAGAAAGAGAGAGAAAGAGAGAGAGAGAGAGAGAGAGAGAGAGAGAGAGAATGCTGGCTGGGTGGCAGAGAGACGGAGATGGAGACCAAGAGAATGTGATAGTGTGAGTATGTGAGAGAACAAATGAGGGGGAGGGAGAAAGAGAAAGAGAGAGAGGGAGGAAGGGAGAGAGAATGCTAGAAGAAGCACTAGTGTAAAATGGGATGCTGAGCATTAGAGGGATGCTGACTAGACACCTGCTGCAGCTACAGTCAAGAACTGAAGAACCAAAAGACGCTTTAAAATCAAGCAGCCTAAAAAGGACGAAGAGAAATCAACAAAAGGACAGATCAAACTAAAGGAAAAGATTAGAAGAGCATTTCAGAGGAAGCGGTGAAGTGTGGGATGTGGTCCGAATCCGTGGGAAAAGAGTCGAATCTAGGAAAAGTGAAATAGATTGACGAGATGGGATTTTTCTTTCCAAGCTAACCAGGAAATGTGCTTTTTTTTTTCACCTTCATGGAGAAGTGCTCACTGCATATTTACAAGGAGAAGGCAGCATACATGGATGACATCAAGTGTCGCACCAAAGATTGACTTAAAATAAATGAAAGTGAATCAAGGATGAAGTGTGTCTAAAAAGTAGTTCATCTGTCCAGACAGCTTGGAGGAAGGATCATTTAATGCACTTTTTAATGCCTCACAAGAGACATCTCTACAATTGCATTCTCCTCAGTCTTTTTTACTCTCTTTCTCCTCATTTTGCGGTTCTTCTTGTGGTCATGGAGTGATTTCAGGACTGGACAGCAACCATGCCTGTAATGAAGGGGCTCCTGGCCCCCCAGAACACTTTCCTGGACACCATCGCCAAGCACTTCGACGGCACCCGTGAGTACCGAAATAACCCTTCTGCCTCTTGACCTCTGACCTCTTGCTTCTGGTTGTGGAAGTGCCTTTAAAACTCATTCAGGCTGATATCAGAGAGAGATACAAAGAGAGAAGTAGATTTAAGAGCTTCACGAGTCAGTTTAAAGGATTTCGGTAATAAGCTAACACAAAAATGTTCATCCTATACTTTAATGTTCTCTGAATGACTAAGTTTGATAAAATATACTATATAGTTTTAGTCTTTTATAATTCTACTGTAGTTATAATACACAGTATACATATAGTTATATAAATGCAA
Organism: Clarias pachynema; assembly: GCA_030014365.1. Lineage (NCBI taxonomy): Eukaryota > Metazoa > Chordata > Actinopteri > Siluriformes > Clariidae > Clarias > Clarias pachynema. The sequence continues at coordinate 7,039,268 of JAQMYL010000008.1, read as the reverse complement.
CTAACCTATAGTGATGTACTGTAGATGGAGAGCCTGTATATGCAGGAATGTGGCTTTAATGAATGAGTACTTATTGTATGCTGTATGTACAGGATGTGGGTATTTTCTATACAATCATTTAAAACAAACATTTTTTTACACTCTTGCTCCTTTAATTGTGAATTTACATTTTAACTTAAAAGGCTAGGTTCTTTTGCATTATATTTATATATATACTTTTTTTTTGGCATACGAACAAGGCACTATGGACAGAGTGTTCTTTAGGTTCTTGATCGATTTTTTAAGCTTCATATGAAAATCCAGAGTGGGCGAATAGGAAAACCATCCAACATGAAAATCTATTCTATGTCTATTGAAGAACATTTTAAAATGACGAGTACAATCCCAAAGCGTAGTCTTTTTAAAGCTCTGAATATTCATCTCATGAATATTGCATTTGATTTCCCTCTCTTTTGCAAACTTCAGTCTGAGTTCCAGTGAAAGAAAAAAAATACAAATCTCATCATTACCTGAAGCTTTTAAAAATGATCGTCGATAGCTGTATAAGTGCCTCTCCAGTCCCAACTCATAAAAACCATGACGCCATACTATAATCTACTAACCTGCACACCATACTATATTTTTCCTCTCTTTTAATAATAAATACAGGTTAAAGCGAGAACCCTAAATCTGTCTTAAGTTTAAAGGTTCTAAACAGAACCCTGCACAGATGTGTACAATGCATGAGAGCCATGAATGCATGGTTTGTGAGGGTTGGAGTACAAAATCTAGCCTAGCCGATGCCCTGACCTCAACACCACCGAACACCTTTGGGATGAATGAAACGGCGACTGTGTGTCTGACGGTCAATTCACCAAATGCCTGATCTTAGTAAAGCTCTGCTGTCACAGCCATGTTTCAAAATCTAGTGCAAAAACAAAGTGAGGAACAACTACATATTAACATCATGACTTTAGAATGGGATCTTTACCAAGCATATGGTCACATGGTACATATAATGTACTGTACATTTATAACAGGTATAAATTCATTTTATAAATTCATTCAGGTATCAACTTTTTTCTCTCCCTTGTAGTTAGTGCAAAAAAAGAAATTCAACTTATTGAAAAACTCAATACTCCAAATATTGCCATATGAAAACATACCTTTTTTTCTAAAAAGTGACAGATCAAATGTAATAAAAAATATGAATACACAATAATAATAATAATAATTAAAAAAAAACAACAACAACAACAACAATAATAATAACAACAACAATAATAATAATAATAATAATAATAATAATAATAATAATAATAATAATAATAATAGTAATAATAATAATGCAAATTGTTATATACTGTAGGTGCTCCCTTTCATTTATACAATTGTTCTCTTCTCTCCTACTATATTCTAAAATACAATTCATCAAATGTCCACATCTTTTAATTCATGCAAATGAATTTAACATTTATTTTCTTGTATTTTTTTGCCCACAGCTCAATAAATTATTAAAAGCTTCCACATTCTGTTCTGTCTCAGGAAAAAGCCTCTAAACTGTACATACTGTAATTTCAGGCAGAAAATATCTCATCTATGACAAACCCCACGGGTAAATTAAGTGAGAGTTTATTAGCTCCGTGTGGTATGTAATGTATACATATTATGTAAATCCATACTGTATTATGTAGAGTTAGAGTTATGTAAAGTGAATCAAAAGGACATGCTGAAGTCCTTTAATGAGCCACGGGACGTGTTAAAGCAATTAAGCCTTGGCACTTACCAAACATACAGTAGCAATTAGACATTTTTCTAAGCTAATGGCACTTCAACTAAATGTCACACATTTGATGTGTAACAAAAACCCTTTTAAACTATCAAGCACCTTCAGAAACCCATTAAACAGAACACTTTATAAAAAATAAATATATATTTTACATTTCAGCTGTTTGATTCATATTTTTTATATCGACTATGAAAAGGGGTGTGGGGGTGTGTAATATGAATTCTCTCTTATTTTGCAGGTTTATAATAATAATAATAATAATAATAATAATAATAATCATAAGTATTATTATTATAATTATTATTATTATGCAATTAAAGAACATGATATTTTGAATCAGTTTATACACCATCAATGGGAAATTTGTTTCCACACAAACAGCTTAAGTAAACATAACCAAAATCTACCTTACAATCTTCATGTTATAAGTTTTTCACTTGTTGCCAAGGTGAAAGTAGGTTTCAATTCTTACTGATACTCCGTTTCTCATTATATTTCTGCTTATTCGGCTTTAGAATAGCCTCCGCTGACTATCTGCTCCAGGTTATAATCCCAAATAGTGTAAAATAGTTAAAATACTAGTCTGTACAAAGCTAGTGTGTACATTCTCTTGTTCCACACACCTACAGTAGTGCCCTTGTTCAGGGGTTAGAGAGGGATTTGGGATTCAGCCTGGAATTTGTGCTGAATCCGGAGTCATCTTTTGAGCTCATGTTAGCTGCGAACAAAGTGATGAGGCTATTCATGAATCTATCAGAATTGCTGGCAGAAGCTCATTCAGAGGCAATTCGGAACGACTTAGAAGCAGTTACTAAGGAGACAAAGTGTTCTTTAAGATGACACTTTGATTATCTGTGTTCTTGCTGAAAGTGCTTCCCTGACTTTCAACTGTTCTCCTGTTCCTTTTTTTTCCGAAGAAGAACGTTCACCCATGCTTGTTGTATTTTGTTTATTATTGAATTAACTTAAAATTTCACTATTTTGCATTGGCCATCACCCAGACATTCTTGTTTTTTTGTTGTTTTGTTTTTTTACTGTAGTCTTGAGGAATAGTTCTCCAGGCTTCCTGAAGGACTTTACGGCTCTCGTTTTCAGTCCCAGTACCTGAGCCGTCTCAGAGAAATGTTTTTTTAGGCATTTGGCAGGCGTCCTTATCCAGAGCGGCTTACATTTCTATCTCGTTATACATCTGAGCAGATGAGGGTTAAGGGCCTTGCTCAAGGGCCCAACAAGGGCAACTTGGTGGTCATGTGGTTTGAACCTGGGACCTTCCAAACCATAGGTCTTAATCACCAAGGTAACTGAGGAATAAATTATCCAAGCATTAAAACAGCATCTAACTTAAGGTATGATCCAGTGAGAAACAGTTACAGATGATGACATGATCAGGCTGGTGATTAGTATACTGGTGATACTAAATGCTTGAACAGACGAGAGGGGAAATGAGGTTGCTGCTGAGGTTTGTTACATAAACCACCAATTTATGGATTGTATCCTTAGGCACTTTGCAGGCTATTTCTTTCATTTAATCTACCGCATGAGGTTCAAGACTTCTACACAGGACTGGCTTTAAACCACTACTGCTCAGAATGAGTCCATTTCCCACCTGTATTTTTCTCATCTTCTCTCCCAGCAGGAGAGGTTGAAAGGTGTTAAATGCACCACATGGATCAAAAGAAACTGATTGCCACAATTGTGTTGTTGTAGTCCAGGTGGTAATAACTCTTTTGAAGTAGATCGCCAGAATTTCCGGAAATGAGTTGACCTGAAGTCTAAGATGGAGCAACAGTAATCTCTGGAGGAACTTCCTGACATGTGATGTGAGGTCTCCTGGTCTATAACTGTCTAAGGATGCAGGAGTTGTCTACTTTCGAACAGTAACCAGCCATGATGTTTTCTACAGCTCTGGCACCTCCTTCTGCCGAAGGCTCCGGTTGAGATGATGTCTAAGGATCCTTCAGCTGTTTGACACAAACATTCGCTACCCTGGGACAGATACTGTTGCTTTCCCAAGATTTAGCTTCTCAAAATGTTGTTTCACCTGGCTGGTAGAGACAGATATGATGATGAAGAGTGATGGCACATGATGAACAGTGTACTGTGGAGCGAACAGCTTCTCTGTTTCACAGCATGAAATTCTCATAACCTCTGCGTGGGTGTATTTATGTTCCTGACCTCAACCCTGGCAATAAAGGCTGAACAGATACGGAAAATGTGATAAAGATGAAAATATCTCAGATTCATACAGTATTCACATTCAGAAAAGAGCTCGGTTTAAACATAGCGAACAGATAATAACCACTGATTATGACAAGGACTACATTACTAATCTAATTATTCGAGCAATAAATTAAGTAACTGAATGCTGTACAGTATATGGATATAGCAAGGGATGATTATTATACAGATGAAAGCACATTGATCATTGTGTAACAGGTGAAATAATAATAGATACTAAGCAATACTTATATGCTACATAAATAACTCAAATAATAATTTAGCATAACAGGTTGATAAAAAAGCATTGCATTAGCTTACAATGATTAAATGATTCAGTAATATTTATTTATTATGTACTCGTTCTCAATATCATTTATCCCGTACAGGGTTTAGGACTGTTTAGGAATATTAACAGCGCGGTTACTCGGCTGTGTGTGATAATGGCACATGTAGCGTACTGAGGAAACATCACCAGGTGTGCTGAACCAGGATAATAAGCTTCTAGATAAAAGTGCTTCTAGATAAAAGCTGTGTGCTTGAGCTCCCCTCAAGGGGAACTATTTTTACAAGACTAAAACTAAGGCTCTAGGTTGTTGATTTTCATACAAGAGGATCTGGGTTTGAGCTGGCATTCAGTAGGTTGCCACGCCCAATACTACCGAGTCACTGCATGCAGTGCCGGCCACATTCGAGAGATTTTAATTTAACATTTGTTAAATGCTAATGTTTGAGATATTATACTGTAAATCTGTTTCCTCATTCATTTCTTTATTCCAACATTGCACATTTATAATATAAGTAACTCTGAGTATTTTAAAATGGTGATTAATCGTGATAAATTTTTTTTTATTTAAACAGACTTTGACTTTGATTAACTAGAAATGTTTAATTGATTAAAAGCACTAATATTATATATATTAAAAGCACTATTAAATATTATAAATATTACAAGCACTAATATTATATATATATATAATTTTTTACTATATATATATATATACA
>JAQMYL010000008.1:7022130-7034178 GCA_030014365.1 Clarias pachynema | reverse complement strand
GAAAGTAAAAACAGTTTAAAGTCAGAGGACGTTTCTTTTTTTGCTGAGTATATATATATATACTGTATATACACTATTCGTGCTTTTAATCAATTAAAATTTCTAGTTAATCACAGTCAAAATCTGTTTAAATCTAAACAAAAATTATCATGATTAATCACAATATATAATATTAGTGCTTTTAATCAATTAAAAATTTCTAGTTGATCACAGTCAAAGTCTGTTTAAATCTAATTTTTTTTTTTAATCAAGATTAATCACAATTTTAAAATACTCAGACTTACTTATATAATATAATATAATATAATATAATATAATATAATATAATATAATATAATATAATATAATATAATACATATTTCTACTCATCACCCAACCAGGGAGGGTGCAGACTAACACCATTAAAATAAAAGCTCTATCCACCCACTTCCCCATGCGTAAGCTCACAGACACCAATGATTAGCTAGATTTACTATAATTGATGTTGCCACCCGGGAATCAAACTCGTGATGAATTAGATTTTCTGTATCTCCATTGTGCGTCAAATATGCATATCAGAAGTGGGCGTGGTCTACATATGAACTGTATGCACCCCCAAAAAAATAAAAAAACACTGACACAAAACCCAGATCACTGTCAGCACGGTGTATAAATTATGGGTCTGAAAGTTACATAACTTCATCTACAGTACATCACTCAAGTTCTTTCAGTAATTGTTTAATATTTCTTGTGCATATTTTTGTAGCTGAAAAATATATATCTTTCAATTAGTTCAGTGTATTTCCAAAAATATAACATATACATAAATGTATAAAGAACCCAGTCTTTCCGCTCGTTCCTCCTTATATGAAAATGAAAACCTCTCATTCACATAGCTTTTGTGTTGTCCTGCAGGAATTCTGTCTCAATCAGACACCCTGTAAATCTTACACGCACTTCCTGTTCATATCTGTATTCGAACGCATTATGCATATGGTGCTACAACCGTAACACACACACTGACTCACTGCTGCGTAGAAGATGAAGTTTTCATGGCCTGCGTCACAAAACAGAATGAAAAATTGAGAAAGCTCTACTTTTGACTGAAGGTTGAGTTAAGCGGGGTGTGTGGTGATGTTGCTGTCTTGCTACAAAATATAGACTTTTTTTTTATTTTTATCATCATGTGAACTAGTTTGGCATCCATAGACTATTAGCATGTGAATACAGAGTAAGTGTGTATTGTGTTTTAGTCACGATTCTAATTCCTGTCCGGGTTTTATACTTTTAGTCATGCTCGGATGAGTGGTTGTGTGTGGGTGCTTGTACAGCGTGTTTTGTGTGTGATGTAGAGTTGCAGTTTGATTTGAATGCAAACTGAAGAAGAAGCCAATTACTAAAATCATTAGGTAGGACTGTCCAGTGCAGCCAGGTCTTCTTCTTCACTCTTTCTTCTCTGTCCTCGAGGAATGTTTTCCTGCCTGGATGTTTCTGGCCAGTATCTTCGTCTGACATTCCTCTCAGTAGACTCGGGTGTGACTCATTTCGGTCAGTGGGTTTGATGCAAACGCTGTCTGACTCACAAAAAATAAACGCACCACTTCGGCTAATGGAGGGGTTACGGGAACATGCTAGCGTCATTGGGGCTTTTTACAGATATGGCCAATTACAGGCTCAAAACCGGTGGAGAAGTTGGTGTGGAATGATTGAGCAGGTGCTTTAGTGTGACTGGACTAGTGCGATATTCCTGTATGGTTTTGATGTGGGTGTCTTTTTCTGATTGTGCTAAAATGTTTTTTTTTTTACCTATTTGTCTTGACGTAAATGATTGAGATCATTAAACTAATTTTAATATTACACAAAGCTAACCTGAGTAAATATAAAATACAGTCTAAACCCACCTGGCCCTATGTGAAATGGTATCTGCTCCACATCCAGGCCTGATTACTGTCCAACCTGTTAAATCAAGAAATTACTAAACAAAAAAAGAGCAGATCTGACAAAGTGAAGCCTGCGAAAAGATCTATAAAAGATCTAAAGAAATCCAAGACCAGATGAGAAACAAAGTAATTGGACGTGTATGAGTCTGGAAAGGGTTACCAAGGCATTTCTAAGGCTTTGGGACTCCAGCGAACCAGGGTGGGAACCATCATCCACAAATGGAGAAAACTTGGAGCGGTGGTGAACCTTCCCAAAATTACTCCAAGAGCGCAACAATGCCTCATCCAGGAGCTCATGAAAGAACCCAAAACAACATCTAAAGACCTGCGGGCCTCACTTGCCTCCGTTATGGTCAGTGTTCATGATTCAACAATATGAAAGACCGGTCAGAAGGTGTTGATGCAAAAATGTCCTCAATGAAAGAGTTCCAAGGCGAAAAGCAACTGGTGAACAAAAAATAACACAAAGGCTCATCTCATATTTACCAAATTTACCCAAGACATTGGTTGATGGAACCAACACAAGACTGATGGAAGTTGTCCTGTTACATCTGGCGTCAAATTAACACAATGTTTTATAAAAAGAACATCATACCAACAGTAAAACATGGTGGTGGTAGTGTGATGGCCTTGGACCTGGACGACATGCCAGAATTGATAGAACCATGAATACTGCCAGAAAATTTCACCAGAAAATCCTGAGGAAGAATGTCAAAGCACCCTGAAGTTGATTCTTTTCCAATAACCGCACTTAATTAAGCATTTTCTTCCTCTTACAGCACAGCGATTTTTCGATGCTGATAAAATGTTAGTCACCTCCTCACCAGCCTCTCTCTTCTCCTCGGCTCTGTTACTATAGAAACGATAACGTATTAGAACAAATGCAGTAATATAAACCTGTGATTTTTCTGTAGCAGGAACTGCAGTCAGAGCTGCTTCTATAGAAAATAAATCAACACCTTCTGACCGGTTCTCATTCTCAGTCCTGGGTGTCCAAACTCTGTGGTTGTTTACTGTGGCTGTCTCCGTCTGGGAGTCTATAATGAGATAACCTGTTACTTGAAAAAAGAAAATGAAAAAAAAAAATCACCTTCCTTCCAAGAAACTTCGAGGCTGAGAAAATCATCCAAACCCCAGGCCATGTTCATTACATCAAGACTTTTCTCCTGAACCTTGTTTTTTAAGTAGAAGACATTGCGCTTTACTTTAAAAATACACTCTCGGAAAAACTAAATCGCAACGCGCCAGCGCCGGTGATGTTACATCATAAATTATTACATTAGATTTGGATTTAAAAATATATACATATAAGTCAGGATGTTGGATTCATAAGCGGCGTACTGTACGTGGTTTTTGGAAATGAATACAGTATCAGGCTGTTTTTGTCCCACAGACCTGTATGTTGTTTATTAGATAACAAGAGTGTGACTCATTAAAACAGAGCACAGAGGTGCAATGGATTTAATGAGGGGAAGACACGTGAGCTTGAATGACTAATAAAACGAGTGGGTGTCTGTGTGCAGGCGGTAGTGCGAGTGGAGAACTTACACATGGGCACTCGTCCAGCTGTAAACACGGCTCATCTCAGAGAAGTCAGGGGTGTGGGCGGGGCAGGGCAGGGCGGGGCGCGGTCAGGATATTGAAAAGGATATTATTAGAAGATGGATAATTTTAGTACTTATAGTTTGGTTTTATATGTTCTATCTATCTATCTATCTATCTATCTATCTATGCAGTGCTGTGAAAAAGTTTTTGCCCCCTAGGGGTCAATCCTTAAACAGGCTGTTCATGCTCAAAATACCCTCCAATGTGGATGAGTAAAAAAACAATTCTGCAAAGAAGAGTGGACCAAAATTCCTCCACAGTGATGAGAAAGACTCATTGGCAGTTATTGTAAAAGTTTAATTGCAGTTCTTGCTGACAAAGGTGACACAACCAGTTATTAGGTTTGGGGGGCAATTACTTTTTCACATAGGGCCAGGTAGGTTTGGCCAGCTTTTTACATAATAAAAGAAATCATCGTTTAAATACTGCATTTTGTATTTACTCTATCTATCTATCTATCTATCTAGCTATCTAGCTATCCTAGATATACTGTATCTCGATAGCTAGATAAGGTGTGATGTGATGTGTGAACTGTATACACAATCATTCATGAACACCACTTGCACCTTCGGCTGGGAGTAACTGCCACACCCCCCCAAACAGTCCTGACCTCGCTTCCACATTTCCACATGTTTGGACCATTTAAGGAGTTTCTGGGAGGCCTACCTTGATGTATCCAAGCACTAGTGAAACACTGGGATAAGTGCATTAATGTAGCAGGAGATTATATAGAGAAATAAAGAGAGTTTTTACTCTTATAACTGTATTCGTTATTCTGCATAATCAAAATTCCCGGTTTGACTTGAACGCCCCTTGAAGATACTTCATAGGTAAATAGTGTACATATGTACATTTTCTGTCGCAGAGTCATAGGTGATTACATCGAAATCATATTTACATCACAGTATCTGATAGGTAATGCACTGCCAATTTAAGGCATGTGATGTCACAGTGGCACAGAGAGATAAAAAGTTCAGAAATGTGGGAAGGTCACCTTATTAATATCACTGCTATCAGGTCTTAAACACTGATTCACAAATATATACAGATTACTTATAGATTATATAACCTCTCTCTCAGGTGTTTCAGGACAATGAACAACAGGAAGTGATGAGACAAAGTGAGATTCATGAACATGATCATGTTTCACAAAATATTTGGCCGGCGACACGATGGCTTAGTGGTTACCACTGTCGCCTTGCACCTCCGGGGTCCGGGTTCGATTCGATATACTGCGGTATAGACAATGAGAGAGTAAGAAATATTTGGTATTACTGGAACAATGTGTGTGTGTGTGTGTGTGTGTGTGCGGTATCCTTGCTTCAAAGCAGCATAAATCTGTCGTGTTGTTTTATTTTTCCTAACTTTGCTAGACAGCATGTGTTGGAACGACAGTACGCTAACGGTTAATGATATGCCGAGTGTCACCTCACCACCTGTCTCACTGATTATCGCTACTTCTTCCGATATTAAGACGTTTCTTATGTCCAGTTGCTATGGTAATGTGAAGAAGGAAACATATGGCAGTGTTCTTGTTTCTATCGCCGAGGTTACCAGGATACAGCGATACGGCTACGGTCCGAAATAGAACGCAACGGAACAGGATTTATATCAACCCACGTTTCTTTTCTTTCTTTTTTCTCCTCTCTCTCTCTCTCTCTCTCTCACTTTCACTCTTTAAGAACAACAATTGAAAACTTTTTTTTTTTTTTTTTGCATGGTTGTTGGTTACAGAAAATGATCTGTTTTGGAAAACGGTGTATGGATTGTAGAAGCAGAGGTCCGTACTTCCACCTCGGTACGAAGCGAGCTGTTTTTAATGGAACTTGTATACGTGGGAACTTTGATCCTGTTTACTCGATCGTAGACAACAAAGCTCTTCACACTAATGCATCTACTATTCGTCATGGCACCGGGTTGAGAAGAGGACAGGGTTTATTCGGCATGTAAGAGAAGAAATGCGTGCGTGTGTGAGTCCCGAGCTACCTGCACCACCATGTCTTAGGAACACCAGGAGAAGTTATTGTGCACAGATACAATAAAAGCACCTGCCTGTCATCTACTCACGCCTACTCAGACCTGAGCGCACCGAACAATGGAGCAGAGATGAATGCCGGGATGATGAGGATGATGATGGCCCGATGCTATATTTCTCCCGGCGCCTGTCCCGCAGGATGAATAACATTCACCAGCATAATATGTTACACAACCAGGCACAGGGCACAAACAAATTGTGTAATCTCACCCACCAATCATGGGTTTAATTTAACCTGCATAATGCAACAGCTAAGCTAGAGTGCATCAGCCAGCATGTAACAATACATAGTCGGTGTACTCACCACTCACTTCCTGTCTTCTGTTTCGAACAAGGCACAAAAATGAAGAAACATTTTTAATCTGAGCTTGTGAGACGTCCATACTGCTTTTGTAAGGTCACGGGGGCTTGGAGACTATCCCAGAAATTCCAGTGAACAAGGAGGGGGCACTAAGAATGAGGTGCCAACACATCACCTGGCACAAGCACACACATCGGCACACCCAGTCACTAGCAATTTGGAAACACCATGCATGTCTTTGGACTGGGGGAAGAAAATGGAGTATACGGAGGACCATGCAGACTTGAACCCACAACCCTGTAGATGTGAGCTAAACCACTATTCGGCCAATAACCTGACCTTGACCCTGCCCCAAACCCTACACATAAGCCTTGGGAATTGTTACTTCTCTCATACGCTATCATTTTCGAGAGACTCTGGCACTATTACTCCTTGGTGTTACCAAGACCTGCCTGCTTTCAGACAATAATGTCATGTGACTGCATAATATGTCAAATGGCTACCCGTAAATCGCTCCCTGAAGTCTATAGACAAGCATGATGTTTGTTCATTCATTCATTCATTCATCTTCTATAATGCTTTATTCTGTGTATAGAGTCATAGGGAGTCTGGAGCCTATCATAGGAGACTTTGGGCATGAGGCAGGTTACACCCTGGACAGGGTACCAATCCATTGCAGGGCACACACACACAATTTGGTAGCGCCAGTTATACTAATCTGGGAGAAAACCAGAGTACCCAGAGGGAACCCATCACGTCCATACCGCATGGGTACCCTGCAAACATGCAAACTGGCCGCCCAGGATGTGATGTTGTGTTATAACAAGATCACAAGTTTGTATTGTCTGTATGGACATGGCATATACAGTAGCTGAGGTGGGTCAAGCCAGTAAGACTGCAACATTCAAGATGCTGAAACTCAGCCATAAAAGTACTGTATATAAAAGCTTGCAGATTTTTTTTATTTATTTAGAATTTCACTTGTAAAAATTTTAATTAGTGAGAAGCGACCAGCAAAATGTCATTAACTGATGAGGAATGCACGAACAGGGACATTTCCTCATTACAAAAAAGTTGAACGTTGAACAGCAAATGTTGCATACAAAAGTTATATTAAATAAGGAATATTAAAAAAACAGACACACATTATTTGCATTATTGCCGCTGGTGATGGTGCTGTTGCTATTTTTGCACAACTCAGTGAACACTTCTTTCTCAACAGAACCGGGTGGAGAATGTCTTTCATGATATGAAATGCCATCGCAACAAAAGTCAGCTTAGGATATTCTCTTCAAATCTGAGTTCCTTCACCTGGTAACAGGGTGACACTTCATCATAAATAAAGTAGAAGTTCTTCTCGAACCGTAAAAATCCGAATACACATACTGTACCGTTACACCCCGAGTGAATGGTGAAGCATTTTATACTCGTTATATAAGCAAGATCAACCTCTGATTGATTTGAATGGGAGCTTATAAATATTATAAGAAACAGTATGAGTTTGTTAATTTTTACGAAGAATTTGTTACTATATTAACAAAGAAATATGTTAATCATTTTCATTTTAATTAAAGATTGACACAGACCATACATAGTTCTCAAAATGTGTATTACATGAGCGGCAGATGCTAATGAATATTAATGAGTATGCAAATGTGACATGGCGTGAAAACAAACTAGATGTCGGAAACCCAAACTTTTTCTTGGCAGATTTCGTAAAAAAGTTTGCTTAATTTTTTTATTTTTATTTTTATTTTTTGCGAGTTGGCTCTGTGTCTGCCATGATAGATGTTCAAAACAATACAATAACTCCAAAACAATAACTCGCATTTTTACTCACTCTGACTCACTCAGAGGGGGGGGGGGGTTGTTGGGGTGTTGGGCTGGAGCCTATCCCAGGAGACTTAGGGCACATGAGGCGGGGTACACCACTGACCATGGTGCCAATCCGTTAGTCTAATCTGCATGGTCTTTGGACTGTGGGAGGAAACCGGAGTACCCGGAGGAAACCCACCAAGCTCGGGGAGAACTCTAGGTTTACAGACCCCAAGGTGGGAATCGAACCCAGAACCTGGGGGTGCAAGCGATTGGTATCAGAGTATATTTTGAAACATTAAATATAGATCTCCTCGCAGAAAACACTGCCAATATCAGTAATTATACACTTTGTGGTATGTGGAATATCTGTGTCCGATACAAATCAAGTGTTATTTGTTACTATAGAAACAATAACATTACAGTGAGTGTATTAATAGAAACGTGTTAATTGCAGTCTACAAAGCTGTTTACAGCATAAGCGTAGATCTACCAAAGGAATCATTTGGCAAATGCGCCATTATCCAAGACTTAATTAAAACACATGTATTAGTCTCTTTATATTCAGTTATTCTACAAGTGAGAATGTAAAGCAGTAAAGGCTGAAAGGTTGCTTAGCATAAAAGTTCATGATCGACTGAGGCCACTTAAAAAAAAATTCCAATTCCATTACTATTCATGAGCATGCGTTTGATTCTGTGTGAATAATTTTTTTGTTGTTTTTTTGCATTGCACGAAACGCAATCTGTTACGGTGGAGCGTGTACAGTAACCGAGTGCTAGGCTGTGAAAAAGGGGGTCACACACGCATACACTGATATTAATACACGGAGAGACGTCCAAAAACAATGGAATGGATTCGATATAATTGGGAGGACGAGCCAGAGGCTGGTGAGACATGTACGCACATACAGTACATTATACACACACCTACAGTATACAGTACACACACTTACTGTACACATTCTGACATCCTCCCGTCAGAACAGGTCTTACATAATAGGATAGCTTAAGCAGCAAAGCTCAGGTTAAGCTGAGAGTGAAGTTGCCATGGCCACAGAATGTCTTTTGTCTAATGAAATAAGCAGCTTAAACCTGCAGCGAACAGGACATTAGGACAAGTTAGAGGATAAATCATCAGAAGGCGGAGTCATTTCCCATGAACACACATGGAGTGTCTTGTTTATTTAAGATACTTCGAAATAGTTTACTACATGTACATGTATGTATATTTGGAGTAGGAAGAAATATAAACTTGTTTAATCCTACCCCTTTTGACTACTTAACAATTTCAGTCAATTTATATTACGCATAATACACATACTGTATATATACTTATATACACACACATACATATACATGTAGTAAACTATTTCGAAGTATCTTAAATAAACGAGACACTCCATGTGTGTTAATGAGAAATGACTCCGCCTTCTGATGATTTATCCTCTAACTTGTCCTAATGTCCTGTTCGCTCCTTTCACTTGCGTGAGCTCAAAGACACCCATGATTGGAATAATTGTAAATCTATTAATAAATGTATTAATTCAATCAAGTAAATCTACAGCTTGGGAATGTAAAAAAATTAGCCTCGGTCTCTACTTCTATTTATTCTGTGTCGTCTGACTTATAATTCTTGGTAGAAGTATTGTTTTTCTAACACTGAATCCCAAATTCCTCTCTAACCTCAGCTAAAGGGAAGCTAAAGGGAAGAAGTGGAGACATAAAGAGATTTACAGGACTATCCATCCCCTCCATGGTTTATTCTTCTCACTTTTTAGATGTAAGATGTACCAGTAAGATTTATTATTATTATTATTATTATAATTATTATTATAAATACATTTCACAATTCAATTAAAATGTATATATTTGCGTAATGGATTTACGTATGTTTATTTGATAGCTTATAGGTCACAGATCCTGCTACTTATCCTTCTCTAATCTGAGATGCTGTATAGTAATTGTTGATTTCTGAGGCTGGTGACTCTAAATGAACTTCTCCTCTGCTGCAGAGGTCAGTTTTGGTCTTGCTTTCCTGGGAAGGTCTTCATGAGAGACAGTTTCATCATGGTACTTGATGGGTTTTACAAATGCACTTGACACAATACTGTTCTTGTAAGAATGTTCTAAATATTATTAGAATGGTATTCTATATTGTATAACTGCTTATATATGATATATACAGAACATAAGAGGACCTTGCTGCACCTAGTTTGAAATCTAACCCTACCCTTAAGCACAATAAAAAAAATAAAAAAAATAAAAAAAGAATACAGATACACAAACAAATCCTCATATTTACTTTAATTCTGTCGAAGAAAGTGTAATGTTTTCTTTCGAACACCGTTAGAGCAATTTTGACGTCTCTGTAGTCATTTATTTTTTCTGTACAGAACGATACATGGAAAGATGAGGATGTGTTGTTATTATTCATGAAGTTGATATCACCTTATTTTAGACTGTAATGCGTGGGCAGCCTGTGTGAGTTAGAGCACGTCTCTCAAGAGTAACGTGATTCATCCATGACCTCATGTGTAGAACTTAAAGAAGGAATAGAAGTTAAGCTGTTGTATTTTGTCACATTTATCTCTAATATGTGATGAACTAAAAACAAATGAGACAGATTTGTCACAACTGGCAGTCTCTCTCTCTCTCGCTCGCTCTCTGTGTGGATGAGAAATGTGCTGCATGTTCTCTGTTAGATTGACTTTAATATATTTTTAGCTCTTCCAGCTACAATCTACATGAAATGTTTATCCCTGTATCTCTCTGTAAATACTGCACTTTACATACATTAAAAATAATGGAGCCATAAAGAATCACTGGAGAACCACTTTTGGTTCCTCTAAATATCAATCCATGATTTTTTCCCCTGAATTTTGAGAACATTACACATACACTGATCAGCCATAACATTATGACCACCTGCCTAATATTGAATAGGTTCCCACTTTACCATCAAAATAGTAATACACTGTGTGTTCTGACAGCTTTCTATTAGAACCAGCATTAACCGTTGCTCAATTTGATCTACATTAGCTCTTCTGTTGAATCAGACTACACGAGCCAGCCTTTGCTCCCCATGTGCATCAGTGAGCCTTGGCCACCCATGACCCTGTTGCCAGTTCACCTGTTTTTCCTTCCTTGAATTACTTTTGGTATCTCCTGACTGCTGCACTCTGGAAACATCCCATAAGAGCTGCAGTTTTGGATTTGCTCTGACCCAGTTGTCTAGCCATCACAATTTAGCCCTTCTCACAGTAGCTACATTGTCAATAACTTGTTACAATGCTAGAAGTGGATGGGATATATTAGGCAGCAAGTGAACCCTTTCACCTGAAGTTGATGTGTTGGAAGCATAAAAAAGGGGCAAGAATAACGATTTGAGTGACTTTGACAAGGGCTAGATTGTGATGGCTGGAGGACTGGGTCAGAGCAACTATAAAACTGTAGCTCTTGTTGGATGTTGTTGGATTGCAGTGATGAGACTCAACCAAAAGTGATCCAAAAAAGGAAAACCGGTGAACTGGCGACAGGGTCATGGGTAGCCAAGGCTTACTGATGCTCATGGGGAGTGAAGGCTGGCTCGTGTAGTTTCCAATAGAATCGCTAGTGTAGATAAAATTTATGAAAAGGTTAATGCTGGTTGTGATAGAAAGGTGTCAGAACACACTGTGCATCACTGTTATGGTGGCAAAAAGGGATGACCTACTGTACATAGCATTAGGCAGGTGGTCATAATGTTATTTATGTCTGATCAGTGTATATCCTTTGACATTTAGCAAAAATAAAAAGAGTTCAAATCCAGCAATCAAACTCCAAAGGTTCGTCTCTGGCATCACGCTAAGGAATGATTTCTCCCACCTTCGTTTGTAAACAGCACACGGTGCAAATAAGGCCATTATGGATTTGAGTTAATTGTATGTCAGAGAAACTTTTAATTATAAATTGTGTGAGAGTGAGCGTGAAAATGACAGATTACTACAGTATGTGTACTACTAATTTCTTTTTTTATGTATTATGTGATATGCCTCAATCAGTGTCTGCTACTGTTAATGTTTAAAGCATACTCTCATATTTCTGAAGCACCATAAGTTAGTTCCGTCTGAGTAATCTGATCTGATGGGAGTTATTCCATGAGTGCTGATATGGAGCATAACAGCACTGGGATGTTTACCTATTTGTATCATCCCGTGTCTCAGGTGTTCTAAAAATCGTTAGTTACAATCGTTAATTAACTATCGGTACCCAGCATGGGTGAAAGCAGGTCTGTACGGTCCACGGTACTAGAAATTAGTGATGGGTCGTTCATGAACGATTCGTTCTTTTTGAACGAATCTTTAACATGACTCAGATGAACGAGTAGTCTCG
>JAQMYL010000008.1:6962584-6975558 GCA_030014365.1 Clarias pachynema | reverse complement strand
CCGCCACAGACGAATTTTACCCGCATTTGGCGGGTGGGCGGGTGCCAATGTCAAGCCCTGATATATATATATATAAAATTATGTAATCATTACTGATACCGTCAGTGGTGTTAAGAACTGCCTGGTTATTTAAGTAATTAACTTTTATAGTATAGTAAACTATTCCACATAAACCCACTAGTATACAAATGAATCGGTAGACTCTGAAACTAACAAGTCCAGATCTGAGCAAAGGAGTTTATAATACAACTTCACCTACTGCATCCTGTTCCTTTGTAGCGGCACTTCCTGTTCTCGTCCTTTAAATACTGCACTACTGTCAGCAGCAGAGGTACCTGTGGCTAGTGGTCTGCAAAAATACATTGGCATGTAAGAAGGCATGTGTGGAACAGGTTTAAATGTATGCCTGCAGCTTTAGACGTAATGGACATTAGTAAATCCCCCGCAATGTCATTTCGGACAGGAAAAATAAAAGAACATGTCCACGCGGCTCCGAATTCAGCAAGTAGCATCAGATCAACAACGTTGAGACACGCTTATATGTTAACCTAGTCATGCACATGTTATATATCATATAGACATGGAATGAAATCGCAGATCTTTTGTGTGGCAGTTCATGCATCTCCACACTGACTACAAAATATTATACATTTTTGCATGTATAAATTCTTTATTTATTTATTTTTTTGCAAAGTCTTGTCATCCCTCTAAAATATTCACACATTTGCAGGCAGCACAGCATCCTGTGTAGTCAGTATTAATTGTAAAAATTAATATAGATATAATTTTTTTTAGGATATTCAATAAATACTTGTATCACAATACAGGTAGTCCCCAACATAACATTCGAGTTATGAATTTCCGCAGATACGAACAGGGACCGGTTCAACCACAGAAGTAGCTTGTGTATTGTATGAAAAATAGCCACTGCAGTGCACCAGATATTTGCAGTTTTATATACAATATTCTGAGTGTGTAAGTGAATTTATAAAATGTCTAAAGTCCGGTATATTGTATGTGTTCGTGGGGGTACGGGAGAAAAGAGTCGGCCTTACCGGTTTCAGTGAATCAGTCCTGTTGTTTAGGCTGTTTTATAAAGCTCTCCTGATGGTGAATAATCATAATTTCGGAAAATCCTTAACATGAGTTCACAGTCCGAAACAGCTCTGAGCAAAATGGCGTCCGGGATTCTCCTCGCGATTTAAAGACAACACTGTTGCATTTCACTTTGAAATCTTTAGGCGTGATTATGGTTTTTGTGTGGAAATGAGACCGAGATCAAGTCAGGTGTATTGGTATGCTTTATGTTGTATATTTGTGTCAAAGGCGTATAAGACTCACTTTGTCAGACTTAAGAAAAATCCGACTTGCGAACAAATCCAACTTACGAACGAGTTCCGTTCCGGGAGCATACCTGTGCAAATTGGTCAGTAAATTCCTGTTGCTATGATTTATACATCATTCGTCACAATTCTTAAAAAGACCATCATCTAGGCATCCATGCTTTCTTTACTCTTTCATTGTAGTTTGAATAAACAATGTTCAACTTTTATCCTGCTTCTGAATGCAGCAGAATTTGTTGTACTTGTACACAGCTCTGCTCATTGGCATAAACAAACACCCCGAAATTGACACATCTGTTTCCCTTGAAAAACAAAAGCTCAGTAGTCGGCTCATGTAAAAATAATAAAATAAATAAAAAACATGCTAACGTTTGTCTAAGAAAATAAAAATCTATTTCTTATGTTTTATTCATTGATGTTTTTAATAATGTGAGTGCGAGAGGTCTGTGTCTGTAAGATGTGTACCGTTCTTACTATACTATAGTCTGTTAGGGAAATAATGTCCTCTAATTTTCCTTCGAAAAGTCCCTGTGGCTAAATTCCCCCAGAGTAGAGATCAAAGAAATCTGGACAAATAAATGTAAACATGCACACGCCCTCACACACCAGAGGAGAAACAATACTATGTGTACAGTCTATAAATGAAAAAACCTGATCTCTTCATGCTTCACAGTGACTTGGCGATCTTCCTCATAAGCCAGATTCCTTCCCTTTTCCAGTCATTTTTGTGTCAGTTTCTTCTGCAGTCACTATATAGAGCATATAACAGAATGATGGATTATAGAATAACCCCAGCATTGCTTAGAAAAACAAAAAAAAAACATTTAAGCTTTTAAGGAGTCATTCTTCAGCTGTGCTGGTTGTTCTACTCAGTGCAGGCAGAGGGAATCTGTGTAATAGCTTCAATTTCCTCCTATTTGCTGCTCATTACACAGACTTTTGTACAGAAAGAACACTGCGATCTGCATTATCATACCTCTGAACGTTATTCAAGACATTCGCAGTGGGAAATAACAGGGGGTTATCTTAGTAAGAAGTCATTTTTATGTGGTTGGAGTGTTCGCCATAGTATTAGATAGCTTACACAAAGTACCAAAAGTACAAAAGGGATGTCAGTGTTCTTGCAGTTCTGGATAGTAATGAATATGACAACAACAAAGCAGATGTCTTAAGCATTTCACTGCGTATCATATGTATGTGGCAAATAAAATTAGAGTTTGAGATGGTTTAAATTGAAAAATATAATCAAGTCCTTTTTTCCCTCCCTCTGTCATTTTGTCATGGTTTCAGGTCTTCCCAGTTGTGTATCTCACGCACGTAATTTTCACACAGGAAACAGCACTGAACTGACAACTGTCATTTTTGTTGCTTGTCTTTTTGTCATGTAAGCAAACATTGTTTACAGTTTAAGTTGATCTTTTATTTGTTACATATACATTACTGCACAGTAAAATTCTTTATCCGCGTATCCCAGCATAACTGGTCACCCATGATACAGCGCCCCTGGAACAGAAAGGGTTAAGGGCCTTACTCAGGGGCACAACAATAGCCAACCTTCCAATCAGTAACTCAATGCCTTAGCCCTCTGAGCTACCACTGCCACACCACCAACCTTTCTGTAAACAGACGAAACGCTGTTTTAGTTTTTTTTTCCGCTCAGTAAAGGTCCGTTACATTGCTGCCAGCTTTCGAGGCTGTAATGAGCGCCCATAAGGAACAAAAAGGCAGAAATGCCATATAATGTAATTTTTGTGACTCGGATCATTTTAGTTTTGTTTAATGTTGAGGTTTATCGTGCCAGAAATAATTATTTGATGATTTAACGAGACATTTGGCTGTAGTGAGTATTCATCAGTCCCTTTAGTGTTGCTTTCATCTCTCGCTATGTGCTCACATCCAGTTTTTAAGTTTGTGCACACAGTGACAGTGGTGTCGTGCTACCGCATCTTTTTTTTCTTTTTTTTTAATGAGAACAAGCACAAGTTATAAACTAACAGTACACCGGGAGCACACAGATTTCCTTTCCAAACCAACTTTTTTGCCTATTGGGATTGGTGAATCAGACCCGAAGCAAACTTTGATCTACTTTGTAATTAATTACTGAGAATCTTGTACACGGCTTCAAACATCGATCGGACAGGCTGACAACACCAGTGTGTCCCTGTCTCACGATTGTACTCCCAAGGTATTTTTATCATTCGACTGTTTTCTGCTCTGTGTAGACATTTCGGTTTAGTTCCTTGTGTGAGTCAAATGAAGAAGAAACTGGCACTTGCTGAGTGACACACTGACGAAAAAAAAAAAATCAAGATCCGTTTTGCTAGGTTGTGTTAAGTAAGCTGTTGTTAAGCAACAGACACTGTGACTGGCTGGTTAAATTCATTTTAAATGACACAACACGTTTTCAGTTCTGTGTGAATTGGCTGCTTTACACAAAATGACTCCTGTTGTGGCTTGTTTTTTTGTTTGTTTTTTTTGGCAGAAGGTCTTGGCATGTTTTCAGAAGCTTTGTCGAGTCCTACCTTGAATTTCTTTTGTTGTTGTTTAGTGGTTTATTTTCTACATTATAATTTTCTAAAATAATTCTACATATTTCATACATTGAATTGGCTAATTAAGCAACAGGAACAGTATAGTCAAGTGCGTTTGCAAAACCCATCAAGAACCATGATGAAACTGGCTCTTATGAAGACCATTGCAGGAAAGCAAGACCAAAACTTATCTCTGCTGCAGAGAAGTTCATTTACAGTTACCAGAATCAGAAATCACCTCAGATTAGAGCCGTTATGAAGGCTTTACAGATCATAAGCAGACACATCAACGTTTATATTTATAACGAGATTATTTCATATTTTTCAGCGTAAAAAGAAATAAAAACAATCAGGAAAGACCATAGGATTAGAAGGTGTGTCCAAACCTTTAACTGGTAGTGTATAATATTCAGGTGGTTTCAGACTAAAGATGTTTCTTTTTGTAGTTGTAGCATGTGGTAATGAATTTGTAGCAAGCCATTTCAACAATTCAGAATTCATCATCAACAAATCGTCTTTTCCCTTAAACCATCCCATCCCCCAAAACATTCCAGGGAATAAAGACTAAAACCTGCCTCTGCCACAGAGGAAGCCAGCCTAAAACTCGTCAATTAAAAGCACCTCAGATTTAGGGTTGGCTACCGAAACGTGGTGCCAATATGGCACCGGTATCTATATAACCAGTATAGATACTGGTGCGATATCGGCACATAACTGAATCGGAATGCAGATTTCTATGCCTCACTTCGGTGCAACTTAAATGCGTGAATGATCTATTGAAATATTTGTCGTCTGGTTCTCTGAAACTGATGTAGGAAGCAGCATCACCCTCACCGCACATGAACAATAATTTCCCGACTGAAAATGCATTTGAAAGCAGGTCGGAAATCTCTAATAATAATACAATTCCACCTAAAGTTTCTAGTAACGCGGGTGTCCATGTTGTTTTTTACCGTCCAACTTAAGAGCACAACTTGGGAAATGAGAGCATCCGATTAGCATGTGCATGCAGGCGCTGACGACAGCAGGTAGCATTAGCTTGTTAAGCTAAATTAAATTTAACCAAATGTCTTTCAACAACTGCATTTAACAACTACTTTGCTGTTATTGATGTTAAATTACTATAGTTGGTTAGGTAGTGTGTAAATTAGTTGTTTTGTATTTGCTTAAATTTATGTCTACTTTAACCTTTTAGTGTGTTTATTATTTTTTTTATTCAATAAAAAGCTGTTTTTTGTTATCTATTTTTTCCCCCGTTCTTTTCGGTACCAGTACCGTTTTAAAAGTACCAATTTGGCACCTAAACGATACCCAAACCTCAGATTAGAGCCGTTATGAAGGCTTTACAGAGCACAAGTAACAGACACATCTGTATATGCAGAGAAAGTATATGTATCTATATGTATTTGCACACGATAAATTTCTAATGGTATCATTTTCTTTCTTGATTTTTGATTTCTAGGTTTCCTCTATCCGCTACATAGCCCGTCTCGATCCTGGTGTCCTCCGCTCCCTCTCTCGTCCTCCGTGTCCTTGCTGAGCTCCAGTCCCAGCGTTAGCCCAGCCTGCTCTCCTCTAGTGCTGGCATGGCGGGGCGAGGAGGAGCGACGCGGACCAACGGCACTACCGCCGCAGCCGCCAACAAGATCTGCCAGTTCAAACTGGTGTTGCTGGGAGAGTCAGCTGTAGGCAAGTCCAGCTTGGTACTGCGCTTCGTCAAGGGCCAGTTCCACGAGTACCAGGAGAGCACCATCGGAGGTATGTGTATATGTGTGAGTGTGTGTAAGTGTTGATCATGCAGATATTTTTCAGCATTAGATAGTAAATAGCCACAGTGAGAGAAAAGTCACTCTATTGGCAGACACGGTGTCATGTGACCTTATAATTATGGCCTTTTTAAATCCTTAGTGAGCTTAGAAAAGTGTACTTGAGGACTCTGTATATCTCAGGAAAATCTTTCCTCGCACCAACACCCACGTAGCGATTGAACGTCTTTAAAGGTTAAATGTCATTGAGTGTTCGTGAACTTGCGGGGTGTGATGTCATCAGAAAGGTGAGCTGGCACTTTCCATTCGAGCGAGCTGACGGGAAGTAGCTGCACCTCGCGCACCGAGCAGAGGAAGCAGGGTGACTGTGGAATTTCCTGGATTTTCTGGTTTGTGTGTGCGCGCATTTGTATTTAACTCAGACTGAGACTGTCTGAGGTTTTCAGAGTCGAGTCAAGTGTAAAAGAGATTGTTTAGTGAAAGGAAAGGCTTTTAATGAGAGATTAATTCCTGCTCCGAAACAGAAGGAAATTCTTCATCTTATTACACACAGGATACAACATGCTTACATCAGCCAGTGTGTGAATAGGGTCAGCACTTTTTCCTCCTCCCTGTTTTTTTTCCTGCCAAGCAGCAGGTCAGAGGTCATAGAACCGGGTATGCTAGTTACCCACAATCATGTGAGCAGCCTCGCAGACTCAGCACAAGTCTTAACTTTTTTTTTTTTTTTTTTAAATTCAGGTTTTTTTTCCTGGTCTCGTTCTCATGAGTTGAAAACAGTGTTGTTACAGTACATCACATCCCTGATGCCAGAGGAAATCAAATCTGTGCCTCTGTGCAAAGCATCTGGGATCAGGCTTAAATATGTCAAACGTTCTCTAATTATTTATTTTAAAAAACTTAATTGTAAAGTCTGACATATTCTTTATACGTGAGCATGATCATCATCCTCATTATCGTCATTCTTCATGCGTAAAAAAATTTCTTTCTTTCCGTCTCGCCTCTTGTCGTCCCTACAGCCGCATTCCTCACGCAGACAGTCTGCTTGGACGATACAACAGTAAAGTTTGAGATTTGGGACACAGCCGGACAAGAAAGATACCACAGTCTGGCCCCGATGTACTACAGAGGAGCACAGGCTGCCATTGTAGTCTACGACATCACTAACACAGTAAGAGCGCGCAAACACGCGCGCACACACACTCCTCATTATTATCATGTGTACAGACATTTAGATTCAACAGTGTAGTCCTCGAATTCCTGACATGGACTAAATAAATGAGTGTTCGAGACGAGCTGTCCTTGTATAAGGATTTTTAGCTGTGGTTTTTCTTTTCTTTTTCTTTTTCTTTTTTTTTCTTTCTCTTCTCTCCATGAAGGTCTCAGTTTATTTACATGCCTTATTTTCTCTTAATACCTGTATGACTTTTTGTCTCCGCTTTTGCCACAACAGCCATTTTTATCTTTGGTGGACATGATCGCTTCACCCTGTAGAGCAACTTCACTATAAACGAGACACAAGCTTGTAGGATTTAAGCTTAACTGCAGTCAGTTTTACCGATAATTAAATTAACAGTTTATAATCATTCTAGCATCAGGTCTAAAAATTTAGACTCAGTGACTTAAGACTCTGGTTATAATTTATGAAATCTTCTTGCTTTGTCGTCAGAGGTCATTGCGCTGCCTTTTAATTATTATCCAGTGTATATTGTCCCAGGCACGCGTGCACACACGTACACACACACACAATACACATTTGCTGAATAGATGATTATGTAAGAAGCTCAGCTGACTGACTGCTGAGGTCAATTATGACTCACTGTGATAGACAGACCTTTGTACTGCTTACTCTTATTTTCGTCGAGTTATTTTAAAGCATAATTAGCCGACCTCAGCTGTATTCTGTTGGCGCGTCTTAAATCTCTCTTCACCCTTTCTTGCGCATGAAGAGATATTCAAGCAAGTGTAAAACCTTTCACTAACAATTACGGTTAAATTCCAGGACACTTTCACCCGAGCAAAGAACTGGGTAAAGGAGCTCCAGAGACAGGCCAGCCCCAACATAGTCATCGCCCTGTCTGGGAACAAAGCCGACCTTGCTAACAAGAGAGCTGTGGATTTCCAGGTATGCGCACGTACAAAGGTAGCTTTTATGATGATGATGTTAATGGTGGTGGTGATCATCTCGTGTTTCTTTCTGACTTTCTGCGCACGTCTTCCCAGGAAGCGCAGGCGTACGCAGATGACAACAGCCTGCTTTTCATGGAGACATCCGCCAAGACCGCCATGAATGTCAATGAGATCTTCATGGCCATCGGTAAGCAGCAGCTGTCACAACTCGTCAGTGGTGTTTCTGTCCGTGATTTCGTGTAGATTTAGAGCGTCTGTGAAATCAGATTAAAAAGACAACTTTTGTGTTATGGACACGTCTATTATGAATTTGACAAAGAGAGAAAAAAAATCGCTTTTATGACCAATGGTCCTTAAACATTCATCATAATTTTGTTGTATGATTCTTAATGTAGTGTTTCTAACCCTGCAGTCCGTGTCTTCAGCTAAATAATTTACATAACCTCTGCAGAAGCCGAGACCTTCCTGTTTATAAAGCCAGAGTCACTGAACTTCAGCTAGTTTATTTCCCTTTCGATCTCGTGCGTACAGTTCACTCCAATCAGAGACCTTGCTGTACAGTCAGTGCTCTAAAATAGACCGTGTTAACTGGCTAGCTGTCTGCTACAACAAAGCATTCTTTATCCCGTGTCCTCTGGCTACTGGCTGTGCCTACATCCTGTTCGAGTCGTCATCTTGTTCAGATGCACGGTTGATTTATCTCTGTGAAGTTTGTCTCAAACTATTTTTCCTGCGTGTTTAGTCTTTCAGATATTCCAGCATTACTTTTATATCAGTGTATACTTAAAGAAAAAAAAATTATTTAAGTGACTTTGAACTTGGCACACACACACACACACACACACACACACACACGCATATATATACAAACTCTAGGGTTTACATAGAATAGTCTGAAAAAGAGAAAAATATCCAGTTAGTGGCAGTTCTCTGAATGAAAATACTGAAGAATACAGTTTTTTTCCCTCAGAACCGAACTAATAATTGTTTGCGGAAACGCCCGCATCTTAACGCTATAGCATACAGAGATGTTCTAGACAATTGTGTGCTTCAGGAAGAATCGCAAATGGATGTGATGATCAGGTGTCCAAATATTATTGGCAAATCTGTATTGTTATACACGTTGTAGTTCATACAAATATGAACTACAATGTGTATGACCATATAGACTTGTTCATGGTTGGCTAGCAATACAGTGCTTTAAATGAAAAGTAAAAAAAAAATCTATTTATTTCTTTATTTATTTTAACCATTTCACGGCTTCAATAATTTTATTTATTTATTTATTATAATTATTTATTATTATTATTATTATTATTATTAAAAACAATTAAGCAAAAATATTATTTTTTAGAAAAAGGGGTTTTAAATATGCCATATAATATTTTATGTGTATGTATACAGTGTCGGTCAGAAAAATGTATAAATGTATAAAAAAAATAGTATGATATTAATATTAATAAGATTATCATATCATATATATATGCAGTATATATCAATACAAAATGGTTAGAATAAATTAAATATTAAAATATTTGTACAAAGTTTTTCTTTTACTGAAGTGTGTATACATGGTTTTTTTTGTTAGTTTTTTTGGCTGATTCTGTACATACATAAAATGCTAAATCCACAGCATCTCAAACTTGTATTTTGTCGTGTATTATGAGCTTGAAATCATCATGCAGCCCTCTTATCGTTTTAAGGCATTTCAGAAAGAAAATGGCGTTGGATTTACTATTTTTTGCTTTGATGGTTGAGTTAAATTGTCATCACTCTCAGCTGTATAATTTAAATCCTGATAAAATGTCTGAGCGGGGAATCGCATTTTAAACTGCAAACACATCACTAAGAAATGAAGGCTAAAACTAATTTAATTAGAAATGACTCTGACGCTCGTATTGAAGATGCTTTCAACACAGCACTCGCATGGTGTGAGACTGTGCCGTAGACGAGCAGTGACTCATAATCGCACTATCGGGTGTCACCCAGAGAAGGATGGGTTTCATTTTAAGTCTGGTTTTCTTCCTCGTGTCGTCTCAGACTGTCTTTGCCACCGTCACCTTTGACGTGCCTGTTAGAGACGAATTTAATTCTGTTACAGCGTGGATTTGTGTAGCACTGCATTGAGATATTGTTAAGAGCTATATAATTAAAATGATGTACAGAAAAGTTTTTATTAGGTTGAGGTGCCGCTGTGGTAATTGTTTTTATTCATATAAATTCATAATTTATTTGTGAAATGTTTGAACGATTTATTTTTACAACTAATTAAAAAAAAATCAGTTTCAAACTAACTAACCATTCTTGTTTGCTCTCTCTCTCTCTCTCTCTCTCTCTCTCTCTCTCTCTCTCTCTCTCCCCAACTTTTTCTGTCTTTTTAACAGCTAAGAAGCTTCCGAAGAACGAGCCACAGGGCGGGGCGGGGCCCGGGGGTCGCGCTCGGGGCGCAGTCGACCTTCAGGAGGCGACACCTCAGGGCAGATCCGGCCAGTGCTGCGGAGGAGGAAACTAACCATCCATCCGGTCGAGCGGAGAACGTGGCCCGAGGATCAACACAGACACATTATCAACCAACTCATAGTCTGACAGTTATGTCTATTCACAGCCCCAAGTGGAAAATCTAGTCAGTTAGACTGTGACGTCCATCAGATTCTACTTCTGAACTGACCAAAGGGGCCGTTCACAGCCACTTGTAAATATTTTGACCAATTATCCCTCCTTCTCATAGTCAGAGCCACAAACCTCCTCCTTAGCAGCTGTGTTTATGAATCAGACACCTGTCAAAACCTTTTTGTCCAAAAACAAATAATAAATAATAAGATGAATTCGGGATCGAAGGAGGGAAACCGATCAATTCTGTCGCACTTAACCGGAGCTGTGAGGTTCTTATTCTTAGTCTGTATTTCCAAAAAGAAAAAAAAAGAAAAAAATCAACACTGCAGCCGCTGGAGGGAAAACAGACTTCCTTCTACTTTATATCCTCACCCTCTCTGTCTGAGTCTCTCACTCTCTTGCCCCATTCTCCCTCTCCCATCAGTGCACTCTCCGTCTCTCTCTCAGTGTCTGGGCACGGCTCCTTAAAAGTATTGAATCCTCCTTCCTGATCTTCTAATTCCTCAACAAGAGGAGACAGATGGGGGCGAGAGGCTGTTTTCCCTTCACGCACCGCATTTCTGTAGATTCTGTATTATTCTTGGTTATTGCTATTATTATTATTATTGTAATTATTATGAATACCACTACTCCAGGACTAATAAACGTAAAACCATAGATTAGTTCTCCCCCCCTTCGGAAATCATTACTGTCTGAGATCTTAAACTGTAAATGCTTCATGCATTAACAGCTGTAACACCAGTGTGTCTTTAAGCATTAATGAAATGAGATTTATCGAATCGTTCAATCAAAACCAAGCTGGTGTTCAACACGAATAACGCAAGGCAAGGTTCGCTTCCTCTGACCAAAATCACAATGTATGTGTATTGAAAAGAATAACTATGTTGCTGTATTTGTACTTTGTATTTTCTTTTTCTTTTTTTTTTCTGCAAAAAAATATATATCCAATCATTAGCCATCATCAATACAGTACCTTCCCGAAACAGATCAATCTTCCATCTTTTTTGGTCCCTTTTTTATTATTTTTTATTTTATTTTGGTGAAATTATTATTATTTTTTTTTTTTAAGTTTTCTGAGTGCACTGGCTGTCTGTCTCATGATTATTTTTTTTTATTTCATGGTTTTTGTTTCCATTCACCTGAAGGTGAACTCATATTTTTCATCTTGTAATTTAGCACAACAGATCAGAACCGCTGCCCAGGCCCCACTTGGAAAGGGTTGGACAAATGTTTTGTCGTCTTCCATGAATGGGGGACACAAACAACAATCTTCTACGTGTAATTTTACCAATAAAAAAAATGGGGAAGGTATATTCTTCTGTTGTATGTGTGGTTTTATTGCAGCATGTACAGTAGGGCAGCACGATTTGACAAAAAAAAATATCACTGCGGTTATTTTAAAAGACTGACTACTAAATGCACTATGTTGTATTTAATGATATTTATCGAGGGTAACTAGACAAATGATCTCATTAAGACGATATTGCCAATATTTATTTATTTATCAACTCAAAAGTCTTTAAAAAAATAAACAAATGTGTAGATTTTTGACAAATACGCGACTATGCGTATACTGTAATAAACTGCAGCCTTTTGAGATTAAATAATTGCACAGGTCCATATTCGATTTAGATTGTGATTTAATTTAACACATCACTCAGCATGTTTCTTCTCCTTTACAAACAGTCCTCTGTAGTTAAATATCATGAAGCGCATGTTGCTTAGTAATAATATCTGTTGTTAAAACTGCTATACTAATAACTCATTTGTATTGACGCTGAGTGAAATACTCCCTGATGCACTGATTCGTACAGTCCTGATCAGTGTAATCCCACACTGCCTTCCAGTGGAGAGCACGTATGTCACAGCTGTAGTGCCAGCTTTTTGGAGAAGACTAAAAGAAAAACAAGGTGCATTTCATCACTGCAGCACAATGCCACAGTGAATGCACCAAATACTGAATAAAAAGTCACACCATTTGAAAAATTCATCACTAGAAATTTCCCAGTACAGCACACCACCCAGACAAATTCTCTGGCCTAAAATTTGTGGACACTCCGTCATCACATCTGTATGTTTGTTGAACATTTCCTGCCTGGTCTGCCTTTATA
The DNA here is from genome assembly GCA_030014365.1 of Clarias pachynema. NCBI lineage: Eukaryota > Metazoa > Chordata > Actinopteri > Siluriformes > Clariidae > Clarias > Clarias pachynema. The sequence goes on along the minus strand of JAQMYL010000008.1, from coordinate 6,963,064 downwards.
ATAACCACCCTTATAGGAAGTAATTATACTAGATTTTGTAATGTTCAGCTACAAGATCATTATAGTAATAATTCAATTACTTGTCACATGTACCTTACAGCACAGTGAAAGAGCACAGGTCAGCCACAATACAGCAGCCCTGGAGCAGATAGGGTTAAGGTGCTAGCTTGGCGGTGCTGGGGCTCGAACCCCCGACTTTCCGATCAGTAACCCACAGCCTTGACCGATTGAGCCACCACTGCTCTAGGGTAGTGAGGGCAGGCACTGGGGTACAGTCGGGTGTTTCATTACATACCAAATGTAATGAATGGGCCAGGGGTAGCTCAGTGGTTAAGGAATTGGACTACAGTTCAGAAGATCCCAGGTTCAAACCCCACAACCACCAAGTTGCCACTGTTGGGCTCTTGAGCAAGGTCCTTAACCCTCAATTGCTCAGATGTATAATAATAATGAGATAAAAATGTAAGTCGCTCTGGATAA
>JAQMYL010000008.1:6935850-6946950 GCA_030014365.1 Clarias pachynema | reverse complement strand
TTAAACTCCTGAAGTGTCACCTTTTAATTTAAAACAAGACCGCAGCAGCTGTCATGCAAGAAAAGCAAAAAGTGTCCAGATATAAATTGTTAAATCCTACAGTTTGTCACGGTCAAGTAACAAATAACTTCCTGTGAGTCATGAGCGCCCCCTAGTGCCCAGAGAATCATTCATGTAACATTTGTTCCTCAAGAGCATCTTGATTTTTTTTTTTTCTCTCTAAACACTTTTCTTTCTAAACTATTTTATCAAGTATATCCAATAAATGTTAATATCAGACACTTTATACAGTCGTTTATACCTTGATTTAGGATTAACGCTAGTCTGCTACATGAAGATTTATGATTTAAGCCTTTTTTTCTGTCTTTCTCACTATTTAGGAGAAACAGGTTGGAAACCCAGCGCCAAAGAAAAGAAGTAAGTGACCTTGTATCGTCGATACTGTATTGTCGATCATCCTGTTTATTATATTCGTTCATCTTTAATTATTTTATGTCTTACAGCAAAGAACTGAAGGATCCTGACCTTCTGTACAACATACTGAAAAATCTCCTGGCCCAGATTAAAGTAAGTAACACCAAGACACATAAAACCTGAAAGTTGGATTAAGGAAAAAAAACTCTGAAAAATCTGAATCCCGTCCGAACAAATATCGCCAGCAATTTCTGGATATAAGAGAAAAATTACCACAGTGTACCTCAGTATACCACAGTACACACGGATGGAATAAAGTGGCAGCAGATTTTGCAACAATCCCCATATTTGGGTATCGCTCCAGATACCCAAATATGTATGCACAAGCACTGGAAAAGTGTGACGTTGGACTACGTCAGTGGTTAGAGTAAGAAGCAGAGCTTCAGAGATTTTCTCTTTCTCTCCGTTTACTAAAATGTGTAATATATAAAAAATGTATGTCGTAAGTAAATAATTTTATATGTAAATATCCATCTGTGTATAAACCTTTGGCACTCCGTATTTATGCGTGTGTGTGTGTTTGTGTGTTACAGACACACCCTGATGCTTGGCCCTTCATGGAGCCGGTGAAGAAATCTGAAGCTCCAGATTACTACGAGATCATCAGATTTCCCATTGGTCAGTTTGTCCTCTTGTAGCTATTGACAACCTCTATAAAACAACAACAGCATAACACAACAAAACTACAGCACAGCTAAACATAACATGAAAAAACAAACATTTCTGTTTGGATCGTTTATAAATGTAATACATCAAGGTATTTTGTTATGATTAAATTGAATTATACCTTAATGTAAAATGTAAAAAAAATAATAATAATAAAAATCTGAAGGATCAAACATTACAATACTCTGTAAAAAAAAATGCTAGAAATATATTGTCAGCATCTGACATTACAGTGTGTTAAAACGTACAGATTTTAGTTACCAGATTCGATTAAATTCTTTTAAATATTTTTTAAACATACAGCTGTTTGTATGTGACTTGCTTATATTACTGAACAGTTTAATTTAGTTACACAATTGTCACACAAATTAAATTTATCAAGAAGTTTAAGGAATAATAATTTTTTTTTTTTTTTTGGAAATATGAATCCATAATATTAATGATGCGAGTCAAACTGACTAAACACAAACTCAGGTTAAAGGTTTTCAGGTTAAACACGCACATGAAGATGAATTTCATTTCACTCTCCCATATTCTCATCAAATTTGCATTTACAGTACACCTCATATAGCATTTTTATTAAATTGTGTATCATATTTGTACTGTAATTGAGTTCCTGTCTTTCTAAGCCTGTTTGATCTGGCGAATCCAAATCTCAGTAACTCAGTAACCCAAATCAGCCTAGAAATTGTTAGGGTTATTTAAAAAAAAAAAAAAAAAGATTTGCTTTCTTTAAATAATTGCAATCTTATTGTTGTGTATTTAAATACCCTCGCAAAGTCGTGGTTCAGAGTTTGTGCCCTCAGGATTTTTCGAACTAAAAACTGTTCTCAACCCCTAGGATTTTACAGAAACCGCAAATATCCTCCGCAATTTATTTTAAATCCCTTTTTTCATGGCAAGATATACTTTTTCATGGGTTTTAATGCTAAACTGTTAAGAACAATATAATTAGCTAATTTTCTAACTTGAATATTAAAGTAAATTCAGCAAAATTTCAATTTAAAATATAATACTGTGTAGTATAATATTTTTTTAGTACTGTTGAGAGAACACAAAGCAACCATACAGGAAAACTTGTATTGGGATGGTGAATTATTACCGTATTTGCCCTACTTACTGTATACCAAAGAACATGTGCTTGCATGAATTATACAGTACTGTACTGTATACAGGGTTTATCTTTACAATATTTATTTATTTATTTAAACTGTACAAATAGGCTTTTTTTTTTTTTTTTACCACATCCAAAATTCTCATTTATTTATTTATTTATTTGTTTGTTTGTTATTATTCTTTATTGCTCTCACAGAACGTAACCCCCTCACATTAATGGGGTCGACTGTACATATTTGTAGGAGGTTTAACGTTGAATGTGGGTCCAGGTGTGAGAATCCCTGATCCAAACACATTAGCCAAGTGTTTCTCCATTTACATAAAGAGTTTAGAAAGGTGTTTTTAAAATATGAACTTAACCTCCACCTGTGATAAAATACCTAACTCTGTCCGTCAGACCTGAAGACCATGACGGAGCGGCTGAAGAACCGCTACTACGTGACCAAGAAGTTGTTCATCGCCGACCTGCAGCGAGTGATCACCAACTGCCGAGAGTACAACCCACCCGACAGCGAGTACTGCAAGTGCGCCAACACGCTCGAGAAATTCTTCTACTTCAAACTGAAAGAGAGCGGCCTGATCGACAAGTGACCCCCAGCGTGCAGGTGGAGGGGTTTTAACGGGACGCGACGTGTAGAAACGGCGGCAGAAAACTCTGGCCGCTCGTGTAGAGACGGATGAGATCGAACAATCTGCGGAGTGAGCGTGGGGGAGGAGATGCGCGAGAGGTTACGGGGCATCCGAGGACGTAATGAGGGTAAAATTAATGAACTTCCGGTTGGGTCGAGCGTTTATACAGGAGAGGGCGAAAAAAAATGCTTTTGGACGTTATTATTATTATTATTTCTGTCTGTTTTTGGCACATTATATATACACACACTGTTAAGAGAACATTACATGTCTAATTAAGCCAGTTCGTAACAATACTATACATAATGTATCATATCACATCGCTGTCGAATGCTCAATTCTGATTGGTCAGAAGGTTTTGATTTATTTCACCAGATCTGTTATATCTACAGCAATCAGCCAGAACATTTACCTCGATGTTGTCAGATTCCTCTTGTGACATCTGGGAAGTTCTGTCCCCTCAACTGGTGACGGTGGATCCTTTAGGTGCTCTGGGTTGTGTGTTGGGGCCTCCATGGATCAGACATGTATATACGTATTCATATGTAATGTGGTGTTAATGTTTTGGCTGATCTGTGCAATATATACATACATATACATATACACATACACGCACACTACCGCTCAAAAGTTTGGGATCACTTGCAAATTTCTTTGTTTTTGTTTAGTGATTTATTGTCTACATTCTACGACAATACTGGAGACTTGAAAACTATAAAATTACACATATTGAATTTTGGTAATTTTGTAACAACAGCAGCAGCAACCGTCAGTTGTAATTTTAAGACACGGAGGTCAGCCTTTCTGGATCGGTCCTTGCAAGAATTGTATTGTGTCAAGTGCGTTTGCAAAACCCATCAAGCGCCATGATGATGAAACCGACGCTCTCACGAAGATCAGCTCAGTAAAGCAAGACCAAAACGTATCTCTGCTGCAGAGGAGAAGTTCATTAGAAAGTGACCCCAACCTTTTGAGCGGTAGTGTGTGTAATATATGTATGTATACAGTATATATATGTATATGTGTGTATATATACAGCACTCTGTTGTACACACACACAATCATACACATGTACACAGAGTCAGTCAAAAAAAAAAAAACACACTTCAGGGGGAAAAAAGGGATGATAATATACTATTATCATATAATTATCATCAATGTATAACATATAGCAATAAATTTACTATTAAAATATTTATACGTTAAAGTTTTTCTATTCCTGAAGCGTGTATACATTTTTATTATAATTTTTTTTTGGTTGACTCTACAGTATTTGTGTGTATAAAATGTGCAAATAATACACATTGTGTTTGGTAGACACGTCACATATACTGAAAATACAAAAAAAAAAAAAAGAGAGAGAGAGAAAAAAAACGTGTAATCGCTGACATGAATTTTTCTTTAAGGATCTGTTTATTTTTTTTTTAGCATTTCTGAAAGGAGTCACCCATGTCAGCACTTTGAAAACGGCTACAACTTCTCTGTCTTTATACATTTTCAGAAAGAGTTCAGGACATGACGAGTTGAACCTTTTTTCCCCTGTTTCTTTTTTTTTTTCCTCTCTTCCTTAATGTCTTATTAACTTCAAGAGAGACTGATGAGGGGACGACCGTTTATAGCTGCTATAATATACGTTATAACAGAAACGACCTTGTTTCTTGGACGCTCCACAATATTGAAATCTTAAAAATTTAAATCTGAAAAAGTGCATGTTGCTCCATAACTAGTAAAAAAGAAAAGAAAAAAGTGTAGTCGTTGGCAGATGTCTAAGGAATAAAACACTTAAATGGTTAAGGGTTAGTAGTAACCCCGTGTCACACTGGCCCACATCGCACCAACCCATTGATGATTGATTGAATGATTGATTATTTTCCTGTGGCGTCGTGTTCAGAACTTTTCTTATTTGTAACATCTCTTCACTTGGGCTACTTCACTGCCTGCTGATTTAAGCTTTCCTTTTTTAAATGGTTAGATAAATGGTGTCTAACTCTGCATATTTGCTACATTTACTCAGTAATATCTCTCAGCCATATTTAGGGGGAAAATGCTCCACTAGAGACTTCTTTTTTTTTTTCTTTCTTTCTTTGAGAAAAATTTACAAGCTAAAATAAATATTAATAATGGTATCAACGTTAACAATGCACACTGCTCCTGGCGGAGTCGAGGCCAGTTATCAGTTACAAGTGTTCTGTATTAATTAACTGTCTTTATAAACTCGTATACATCAGGGTTTTTTGTTTGTTTCTTCTAATTATTATTTTTATTAATCTTTGCATTCCCATATGTGCCATTCCTTCAGTGAATCCATATGGAATCCACACTAACGGCTCCTTGCCCAGGCCATTGAGCTACTGTCGTTCTTCTCTGGACTGTAAGGTCACGGCTACTGGTTGTTCGCCTCGAATTGAGACTTCATCGTTTAATATCAAAGCTATGAGTATCCGGCTAATGTAGTCTGCAGTTGTGCTGATCCTGCAAAACATGGCATGCATGATGGCGGCATGCTTTAAAACAGTTTGTGCTCCGTCCTCACCACGTGCCACGTCTGTGTACAATATGTCCCGGACCGAAAAAAATAGATCTTCATGACATGGGAACGTTTATCCTCGGTATATCAGATCAGCACATCACGGGTTTCCACCTCTATTCATTTTTCAAGTCTAAGCCATATATAAATCCTTGATGTCATGCCAATCTCCACTGAAATAACATAAGCTGGTAATTTCTTTTTTCTTTTTTTTTTTTCATTAGCTTTTTTTTCATTAACTCACATTTCTAAGCTCATCTTCTGTTTCCGGGACAAAAAAAAGACCTCAGAATAAAACAGACACTTGTACCATGTGTAACCCCTTCATCAAGGTGTGTGAGGAATGCTTTTATAACACGGATTAATATACACACCTCCGTGTACCTGTCTGTTTGTTCTTGTTCCGGTATTGCATGATCTCGGCAACCTTACTCTTTGCATTAAACAAATAAGCTCATGATGTTGGCTGATGATTTTTTTTTTTTTCGTTGTTATTGTTTTACTTCGCAGAGTTTTACACAGTGCTCTTGAAATTATTAATAGAAGCTCTTCAATCAAATTTTTCTTTTATTGTATCAGGATGATGTTTTTTTTTTTTTTGTACTTATATGTCCTGTGAACAATTGAAAAAAAAAAAAAAAAAACGGGAATGATCATGACTTTGGTTACATTTGGTTACTTTGGTGCATTTCTTTGTACTGTAATTCTGTTTATACAAAAAAAATAAATAAACCTTTTTTTATAATGTATCAGTTTTGGTTCTTAAAATAGTTACAGTTTTTTTTGTTTGTTTGTTTTTTACACATAGTGTTTGTATTGGTTTGGAAACTGAAGCATGTCAAATGAAAAGGTAAACATCCTCTTTAATTATTTGTTTGTTTTCGTTTTATTTCATCTGTGTGAGACAGTCGAGGGGAATCCCTTCAGTTTCTCTTTCCTGACGTCACTCGGCTGCACGAAGGGCTCCTCGAGGGTCTCTCCTACATCCTGTTGTGCCTTTTATATTGTTTTGTATGTGTGCAATTTTTTTTTTGTAATCGTCCATATGTGAAACTCTTCTAAACTGTTTTTCATCTTTCCTTAGTCATTTATGCTCTTTCTGAAAGATTAGAGAAACTTGAAGCAAACCATCTCACTGCTTTTCTTGCACATTCAAGCATAGCAGGTTAAATTCATCCACAGGTATTTTTTTCTTACTCCTAAATCGTAAGTAATCACCATTAAAAAACAAAAAAAAGCCTTTTTTTTCATGAAGAACCTTTTACAAGTCATCATACGTTGCTGTCACACATTGTTACTACCACTCCGCATCCACACCAACTGAATATCACTCGTTATTTGTCCCTCAGTGCTGTATGTCATTTCTCCCCCTAGACTGGGCCCTTCCTTTCCACTCCCTGTCCCTGTCACTGTTCAGTTTCGTTTCTTAGATCAACCTGCTGACCTGTTTAAAGAGCACAGCAGATGATTCCTCCTCACAACACAACACGCTTCGTCCAGTGACGGCTCGACGAAAAAGGTAATCTTTAGTTCCTTTAATGTTTTTCTTTCCTATTGATAATGCAGAGAGAGAGAACAAGCAGGAACCTTTGGAACTAAGGCAGCTGTGCTACATTACATAATGCTTTATCTGTAAAATGACTACAAATGATGTTAAAACCCTGAATCAGCTTTATTTTTTTTTCCGCCCTAGTTGTCATATTTGAATATACTAGGGCTGTTCAAGTCAAACCGGGAATTTTGATTTGTACAGAATAACAACACGGTTATGAGAGTAAAAACTTCCTTATGATCTGATCTTGCTACGCTAATGCACTTATCCCAGCGCTTCACTAGTGCTTGGATACCCTTAAGTTTTCCTCAGTACGCCAGAGCCATGATCGGACTGCCTCCTTCACGTCTAAAACGCTGGCCTCCCAGGAACTCCTCTAACTGCGGAAGATGACTTGAAGCGAGGTCAGGACTGTACTGGGGATGCGTCAGTCGAATTCCTGTAGCATCAGTTTTACGCTTTCGTTCAGTCCCAGTTTGACTCATCAATTTAAAGAAGTTTAAGAGAAGCAGGAAAATGGTACATGATGATTTAAATGCCATTTATATAGCTGGCAAAAAGGAGCTATTCTTAAATATGTTGGTTATGTTTAATGCTTTCAAGTAACCCAAAAAACATGTACTTGTTTAAAAATAAATAAAAACATTTTGGTCACTAAATTCAATTGCATGTGTAGTACATATACAATACAGTCTATTCACCCGAGAGATTTGTGCAGTTGTCAGTTAGTGCTAAGGGGAAACGCTTTAGTTTACTGTTCAGACCTTTGGGCATTTTAATCAGAAGTCCAACATCTTAACCACCAATCAATCCACCACTGGTTGTGTTTGTATTGTGTGCGTTTGTGTAGATGGCGGAGATGTCACTGAGGCCGTACCAGCAGGAGGTGGTCCAGGCGGCTCTGAGAAGGGAGAACAGCATCATCTGGCTGCCTACAGGTGGAGGAAAGACTCGAGCTGCGGTCTACGTGGCCAAGAATCACATAGAGACGCACGCCAATGCCAAAGTGGCTGTTCTCGTCAACAAGGTACAGAGCGTTAAGGTCCAGACAACAAACATCAACCAGACGTCTCCACGGCTGTGTAAAAATCATGATCTTCAAACAAGCAGCTTAATGTATTATTTCCTAATTTATAAAATGTGTTTCAGCAGATTGAAATTTCGAAATGCCTTTATGTGTCAATTATAGTGATATAGCTTTTTTTTTGTTTGTTTGTTTGTTTAATTTGAAATAAAGTTTGATGGCTTTGTATAAAATAAAAGCAGGAAACTAATTATATTTCCATTGCACTTTTAACAATGTTCATTGTTGCCAAGCAGCTTTACAGAAATAATTATAGATATAAATAAAAAAAAATATATATATAAAACAGTAGTATAACTATTAATTTATTCCTGATGAGCAAGCCAAGGGTGGCGGTGGCAAGGATAAACTCCTTAAGATGACAATAGGAAGAAATCTTGAGATCCTCAAGTTGGTGAAACCAACTTGGATGACCTCAAATCAATTCCCACTATATCCGTGAGGTGGAAGATTGAAAGTTCATTATAACGGGACAGGTGTTTACGTTAATTTAAGGCCCATGTTCACTGATGGATGCTTGAGAGCAAAGTGTTTGTGTTGGTTTCAGTCGTAAACTCTTGAGCGACTGCAGTTAATTCAATTTAATTACATTTTATTTGTATAGCACTTTTAGCAATCGTCATTGTCGCAAAGCAGCTTTACACGATCAAAAGAAAATTATGGAAATTTGCATGGAATGTGAAATGTGTGTATGAATTAAAATGATCAGGTTGTCCCTGATGAGCAAGCCGAGGGCGACAGTGGCGAGAAAAAAAACTCCATGAGTGAGAGGAACAGGGAACAGAAAGGGAATAGATAGTTACAATCCATAATAAAAAATAAAAAAACTGACCACTAAAGCAAAGTCCAAGACCATCTATGTGGTCGGTGAGTGGAAGCGTCCTCAGTCACCACATGCAACCCAAACAAGACCATACAGGGCCATCCTCAGCAGCAACCAGAGGCCTCCAGACATGGAGAAGTTGGTCACCAGGGTGTATCAGACATGCACAGAGCGCAGAAATGGTCAGGATCACTGGTAAATCGACAAGGGAGACAGGAACTCCAGCAGGACTAGATATGACAGCATAACTAAAAAAAGACAGCCAGATGAAGGAACAGTTGAGAGTTGGGAAGCAAGACAACCAGTCACTTCACTATCAAAAGCCAAACATACCAGTTCACCATGAAACTCTACTCCCATGAGTCCCCTAGATTTACCCCCTCCACTTTACCCAAAAACAAATATCTTCATAAAAGACTATAAAAGTTAATCAATATATTTTTTCTCCATTATACGAGGTAACAACAAGCACCCTGCACCTTTTGATCTATGTAGACATTGTTGCAGATCAGAAAATACCAGCAGTTCATTCGGGTATCATGGTGCAGAACCATTTAGTGCATTTATATGTGAATAGTAGTAAATCTGATTAATTAAATTTAATGGAATAATCTGATAATTAAGCACTGTGTCATACCAATAATAGATCAGTTGTTCCCTTTTAAATAGTAACCATGTTACGGCTTCGGTATTTTGCCTACGTTTATGCAATATTGCATCAATAATAATAATAATAAAATGTTATTAATAATGATTATTGTGTGTATTTTTAGGTGCACCTGGTGGATCAGCACTTTGAGAAAGAGTTCCGGCCCTTCCTGGGTAACTCAGTGAAAATGGTGGCCATCAGCGGAGAGAGTAGCGAGAAGGACTTTTTTGGCTACGTGGTGAGGGACACAAGCCTGGTCATCTGCACTGCACAGATCTTGGAGAACGCCTTAATAAACAAAGAGGAGACCAAGCACGTGGAGCTGACAGGTAACACCTGCGACATGGACACGTATAGATATCCAGAAGCAAAAAAAGACACCGTGAAGATGCATGTTTTTTAATAGGAATAATAGATCTGTAATGCTGAATAATTAACTAAATTATTAACTGAATTAATAATCCAAGTTATTAAACGACGTCATGTCAACATTCAGACTTCACGCTGCTGATCATCGACGAGTGCCATCATACTCATAAGGAAGCCGTGTATAATAAAATCATGGCACGCTACGTGAGAAAGAAGATCGAAGGCGTGAGAGGTCTGCCTCAGATCCTGGGCCTTACAGCGTCACCGGGAACAGGAGGAGCCCGGACGCTGGACGGAGCCATCGCACACGTCCTGGAGGTACAACTCAACCGAGATGTGTGTTAATGAATGTTCCTGAACGAAGCTGTTCATTTGAAGGAGAGATTTGTTTTTGCTTTTAATTATGAAAAACCTTAAATCACGTAACGTTGACGTTTCTCAATCAAACAGATCTGTGCAAACCTGGACTCTGTTATCGTGTCGACTAAAAATAACAAGACGGAGCTTAAAGCTGTCGTGCCCAGACCAATGAAGAACTATGACATCGTGGATGAGCGGCTTTGGGTAGGTTTGTGTTCCATTGAATACTCGTATTACATCTCCATTGACTAAATGAATCAAATGAGTTTTTCAACCTAGTGTTGTGTGCGGTTTTTTTTTTTCTTTTCTTTTTTCGTTTTGTTGGTCTGTTTTTAGGACCCGTTCGGTGATCACCTGAAGATGATGATGAAGCTGATTCACGAGTTCATGATGTCGGACCAGAAGTTCCCTCTGCGGGCGTTAGGCACTCAGGAATACGAAGCTGATGTGGTGGAGCTGGAAAAGAAAGGTCAGAGGATACTTCCATGGCAACTCTGGAGAGGAAAAGTACTTAATCGATCAGGCAGGAATTAAATATCTTACACAAACCTTAGATATGGTTTAGGGCATCGGTTCCCAAGCTCCTGGTCAAGACACAGAAGATTTTATCATCATTTGTAAAGTTGTGATTTATTGAATGTAGCCTGTCTCAGAAATGGCTGGATTACCATTCAAGGTAATAAAATGATGTGTAGACGGCCTAACACCCACGTACAGTACCCCTCAGCTCTAATCACACCATGCACCGCACCACTTTCTCTTCCTATAGATGTCTGTACAGCTAAGTCTTTGGCGATCTTTAAACAATGTCTTAAGACGTATATGTCTCTTCAGTATTTGGGCTAACTCT
>JAQMYL010000008.1:6900708-6918510 GCA_030014365.1 Clarias pachynema | reverse complement strand
CCTTTTTTTATAGGCATGGAATTAGATTTTTTCCCTCCTTTTGTGACTTCTTTTAAGATGGGGGCGTGACTCAGCAGTGGCTCATTTACATAGACACTGAAATGGCGCATTTGGAGAAGGAGCGACATAAAGGCAGTTTTCTGTGGGATATTTTAGGTAGAGCATTAAACCAAATTTTGGGTGAGCTCCAAAACCTGTAACTGGTAAAATATTTTTTTAACATAAGTGACCTTTAAGATGATTTTGACTTAAGGGGATGAAAATGAAAAACTCTCAGCATGCAAATGGTATAATTAAACTCCACCTACTCTAAAACAACCAATCAATATGAACACTATTAACGCTGACAAAGTTTCAGATACACATATTTAATTCCATCTCGTCAGCTTTTCATCTCACATACACTGTCCTCTCTAGTACTCTAAAGGGTCCTCAGTTTGTCCCACTGGCGAAACTGGCAGTTCTACAGACTGGATGTCCCTTTAGAAAAGGGTCCCATTAGAACCGTATAAATAACCCAGGTCCTCTTATCTTCTAATTGATGTCTACATCTTTTTATACGAGAAAAAGACATTGACGTGTAAGAGACGGGGTGAAAATGTAATTTGATGTAACAAATGTTTTCTCTTCCTTTTGCTGGTAATTGCTTGTATCGCAAACACACACGCATACACACATATGGGGAAAGCACAGATGCGTGTTTTTCACAAGTGCAATCAAATGAGGCTCTTTATGTTTCACTCCTACACAAAGAGCAGCTCTCACCAATCACTGACTCACTCTGTTTCCTCTTAACACACATACAGACACCTCAGTGTGTTTCTGAAATGCTTTTAGCTTAAAATGACTAAACTGCATTTGGCGCTCTGCAGGAATTCACCACACAGTGCAGAAGGTATCCCTGGCGGTTGCACATGGCGAATTTTGAAAATGGGATCACAATATGTTTGTGTAAACTCTGTGAATTATACTCAAATAACAGGTATTTTATCTTATATGCGTCTTCACATGTATAGCGTTGGAAAGTTAAAAGTCTTTGAAGCACTGAGAAGGTTCTGACATCCAAAGATGTCCATTATTGGTCCATCATGGCTTCATTTAGTCCAACTGTTGTTATGATGAAGTAAACTGTTAGAAGAAATTTAATTAGCATTAAATCGGAAACGTAAGACAGCGCCATCACATGGTTGGTGTGAGTGTGTCTCCAGCTTCTCACAGTTCTTATCAGTGCAAAAACACCCATCAAAAATTAATACTTGCATGAATACAATTTGTTGTTAAGTCAATTAACGCATGCTAAGGTGCCTGAAGGAATCACTTACCATGTACGCATTGATCCACGATCATGTGCAGGATGAGCACTTTTCGTTTAACAGCAATTAAACAATTGAAATTATTTTAAATAAATTAAGAAGTGATGAACTGTCTGTCACTGATGAAGTGAAGTGTCTGTACCCTACTATTAACTCTGCTCTGCCTTTAACCAGTAAACCATTGACTCTACTCTAACTTTGGCTCTGTTCTACCATTAACCTTGTTCTACTACTACCACTACTCCACCAATAACACTACTCCACCACTAACACTACTTCACCTCTAACACTACTCCACCTCTAACACTACTCCAACACTAACCCTATGGTAACACTAATTGTACTCCACCACTAAGCCTACTGTACTCCACCACTAACATTAAATCAACACTAACCCAACTGTAACGCTAATCGACCACTAACCCTACTCCACCACTAACCCTAATCTACCTCTAACACTAATCCACCAATAACTCTACACCACTAAACCTAATCTCTAACCCTACTCCTCCACTAACCCTACTCCACCACTAACCCTACACCACTAACCCTACTCCACCACTAACCCTATACAACTAACCCTACTCTCTGAGCCTACTACACCACTAACCCTACTCCTCCACTAACCTTACACCACTAACCCTACTCTCTAAACCTACTCCTCCACTAACCCTACTCCACCACTAACACTACTTCTCCACTAACCCTACTCCTCCACTAACCCTTCTCCTCCACTAACCCTACACCACTAACCCTACTCCTCCACTAACCCTACACCACTAACCCTACTCTCTAACCCTACTCCTCCACTAACCCTACTCCACCAATAACCCTACACCACTAACCCTACTCCAACACTAACCCTTCTCCTCCACTACCTCTACTCCACCTCTAACCCTACTCCACCACTAACCCTACACCACTAACCCTACTCTCTAACCCTACTCCACCACTAACCCTACTCCACCTCTGACCCTAATCTACCACTAACCCTACTAACCCTACTCTCTAACCCTACTCCACCTCTAACCCTATAATCTACCTCTAACACTACTCCAACTCTAACTTTATTCCACTACTAGCCGTATCCCAATATTATCCTTAATTGTAACCTGTCATAATTTGTGGTAAAATAAATATTTCAGCCTTTACACACTTGCTGCAAGAACCTCAAGAACGCTCTCATGCCTTCTCAGCTGAAAGGTCAGTCAATCCTCTCGAAACTCACCTTTTTAATTCAAATGTAAGATGTTCCACTTTATACAGTAAATTTGGTTGGCACACGAGACTTAATCAACCACATACATTTATCTGTTTTCCCCCCATTCTTCCTTTCCATCTATTCATTTTGCTCTTTTCACAGGCCTTCAAAAGACTCCATTAAGCTGCATTTGAAAGTGCCCTTTGTTTGAAAGCTTGATGTGCACTTTTTCAGCCCGTTGCTGTGGAAACCAGGTGAGTCAAATGGAAAAGTCAGGACTGATTGGACACATTTTGATTACAGGGAATGTGTGTTTATGTGAAACACAGAGAGAGAGAAACAAAAAGAAGAGAGTGACTGAGTGTGTGTGTTTGATTTTGGCATGGCGTGGCTGGTCGAGTGGGGAAGATTGTATTTCGTGCTTGACCGTCTCTCTCTCTCTGGGTTTATTTTGGTTGACTGCTCCCTGCTGTTTGAGCAGAATGTCAAAGGACTTGTACACAGGGGAGTGGAGTGTGTTTCCAATCGCATCTATCAAACACGTGCTGACAGTACGACCCGAGAACGGCATACACACAACCGACAACAGGGCTGCTGGACAGTGTCCATGCTGCAAGCTTGTGTTTGTACACACGTGTGTCTGTGTGTGTGTGTGTGTGTGTGTGTGTGTGTGTGTGTGAGAGAGAGATGCCAATTTAGATCCGAATTTAGATGATGATTTACGAGGAGTGTTCAAGTCGAACTGGGACTTGTGATGAAATTTTACTAGGATAAGGGCCTTAGTGCACCAGGGGATTATATAGAGAAATAAAGGGGGTTTGTACTCTCATAACTGTGTTCTATTTTCTCAAATTTTCTCAATTTCTGAGCATAACATACTGCATTGAATAATGTGCAGAATAAAAGAGTTTCTTTATTTCCTTCAACATTCTGAAAATTCTGAGTTTCAGTTTAGCGAAAACAGCAAATAAAGGTGTCAAACCAGGACAGTTCCCACCAGTCGCGGCCGATCAATAAGGGTCGCTGGGGCGCAGAGAAAGATGCTACTTTAACATGTAATTATTTAACATAATAATTATTTATTTTAATAATGAAATAAAGTCACCGTGCACCGTGCGCCCCGAACCCGCCCACTTTTGTTCTTAGCGAATCAATATTGTTTTAAAATATTTGAGCTCATGTGATTGGACCATTCTCAACGCGTCTTATTAACGGTCAGCAGATTGTTGGTTAATGTATTGAATAGTGATTGACGTGGAAGCGGATAAATATGGGAGAAAATTCTGTAATTTCTTTGCTATAATACCCCTTTGCAAGGTGATCGGACGAAGAAAGAAAAAAGTTAAGGAGCTTGGACCAGATGGACTTGATCTTCTAATTAAGCAGCAGTCGAGTGATCGTGGCCGAGCTTATACTCGGTGCTTTTCCAGCACTTCTTATGGCTATTTACAGTTAAAAGTTTAAAAGTTACATTTTTATTTTGTTTGCGCCCCCCCCAAAAAATGTTTGACCAGCAGCCACTGGTTCCCACAGCCAGATGCGTCTCTTTTGCAAGTTGGCGTCAAGTTATCTGCTTTTTGGTTTTTTTCGTTCCACCCACTGAATGTTCACAGAAACGAGTGCAGTGGACTTCAAACCACCTCACCAAGGACCATCATTTACGGGAGAACAGCCTTCTTTAAAACGTTTTCACCATTCACATATTTTACTGCAGCTAAGAATCTCATCACCGCACTCAGTTTTATGCCTTCATTCACGAGAAATTTTAACACAGGTCCTGGTTTGATTTGAACGGCCCTTGTAATTCAATCTAATCAACCTGCTCCACCACACTGGCACCCCTTAATGTTATAGATAGAATGACATTCATGAAATTGACAAAACGCAGGACAGGTTTTACTACATGACATACTACTGTATGTGCCCTTTAAGTCAACTCTTGACATGTATGAGGCATTAATATAACAGTCAATCTGTAACTAAATACCACGTCTCCCATATGTAACACTCTGTGGGTGGGTAAGCCATTACATGTACGCTACAAGTATTAAGGCAAGCGTGTGTCCTTATTTGATACTATGGGTCACCAAAAGTCCAGTGCTAGCTTTATTTAGAGATGGATAAAGCCGTGGAACTGTACACACCTCTCATCAGATTACTTAGTCAGGATGAATGTATTTCGCTGAGCGAAGGTCAGCTCAGGCTTCGGGCTAATTAGCTCGCTGTCCAGACAAGTTACGGGCAAAAATCTGACACAGAATCATCTCTCATATTGAATTTCATTTTGAGAAGGAGCAAAACACTGACTGGAGGTTTACTAATTGCCTTGTCGAATTGTCAAGCTGTGTGAGGAGACGTCATGGAGGGCTTGGAACAAATGAAGGTCTGGATGAAATGAAGGTCTGGGATGTTTAGAATCATTCATTCATCGGAAACTTCAGGCACGAGGCAGGGTACATCCTGGACAGGGTGCCAATCCATTCAAATTTCACAAAGCTTCACAAATGTTCAATATGCGCACCGGCTGCGACACGACACACATCAAGTCGGTAGTCCAGCTCCAGCCAAACATGCTTAAGCATATCTTGTGTAACATTCTCCAGCGCCTCAATGATTCTCTGCTTGAGTTCCTCTAGGCTTGTAGGAACAGAGGGGATAAAGACCAGTCCTTTCACATACTGTAGACCCAGATAAAGAAGAGAATTTTTTTTTACAAGGGTTCAAGTCAGGTGAACGTGGTGGCCATTTCAACAGCACATCGTCATTATCACTGGCACGGCCGATCCAAAAGCAAAACATGAAACTTTTTATTGTTAAAGTTTTTACACATCTCGTTAATATTTGAGCGAGAATTGGCTATGATGTTAGACTACGAAATGATGTCAAAGTTTTTGGGACACACTGTATTTTCACAGCTAAAATAACAGCGCTGAAGTGAATTTTAAAGCGATATGGTGATTCTAAGACAAAACTTTAAGAAATTTTTTTTTTACTTTTTCCTCATGAGATTCCCAATCTGTGATTCACTCTCCGAATATTACCGAACACGAAGTGTGTTTAGTTGGCTGACGACGAAAGAAGTACACAAGTACACAAGGTGTAAACATAAATTTTTCTATATCCTCTCTTTCCATTGATTGTAATAAGATGAAATGACAGTAGATTCCAAATCTTGCTATGAAATAGCCACCCACGCCTTTATCACCACTCGCATCGATTACTGCAATGCTTCATATTTTGGGGGTTCCCAGGCAGCATCACATCGACTACAGCTGATCCAAAATTCTGCTGCTCGACTCTTAACGTCTATCCATAAAAGAGAACATATCTCTCCAGTTCTGGCTTCCCTTCATTGGCTCCCGGTACTGTACCCAATTAATTTTAAAATTCTTTTGGTCACGTTTAAATGTTTACATGGCCTTGCCCCGCCCTACCTCTCGGATCTGCTTCAGCCCTATGCCCCACCCCGGTCTCTCAGATCATCAGATAAACTTTTGCTGACTGTTCCTAAAACCAAATGCAAGCTTCGGGGTGATCGGGGCGTTCTCTGTAGCGGCACCCAAATTGTGGAATGACCTTTGACTATTTGTGAGGCCACATCACTAAGGGTGTTTAAGTCCCATTTTAAAACTCACATGTTTTCTCTGGCATTTAAACTATGATGATATTTTAATTATGTCTTTTTATATTATTTTATTATTTGTCTTTTTATATTATTATTTTATTTTATTTTATTCTTTTATTATCTATGTGAAGCACTCTTGTTGTTAAAGTGCTATACAAATAAAGTTGAGTTGAGTCAACTTTATTTAGTTGAGTCAACAAATATTTAGCCACCAATCCAGTGGAAACCAATACCATATACAGTAATGTCACACAAACAACATTTTGTGAAATTACAGTTTTTAAAAAATGAAGGGGTTCATCTTTGTTGCATAATAATAATAATAATAATATCACTGATTACAATAAAGCTGATCAGCTTATTTTTAGCTTTAACCCTGTAAAAACTCTTTGCTAACTCTAATTAGTTAATAATAAGTGGGAGTTATCAGACATGTGTATAATGTTTTGTTTTGAGTGTGAAAGCAGTTGCTGTGTGTCGGCGCGCGCAATGACGCACGAGGGTCTTCGGTTAGAAGCGCGACACACACACACACACACAATCTCTCTCTCTCTCTCTCTCTCTCTCTGTGAGTGAGTAAGCGAGTGTGTGTGTGTGTGTGTGTGTGTGAGAGCGTCATCTCGCTTCACGCTGTGAGAGGAAGCGCAGCTGGGCATGTTAGTGATGTTGGGCTCAGTGGTGGAGGAGCACGCGGAGGAAAGAACCGCTCGCGGTAAGAAGCACGCGCGGGAGCACGCGCAGTCGCACGAGTGATTATTATCGCGCGCGGGCAAGTTTGTCTGATCTGAAACGCTAATGCTTATGCATGACTTTTTCATTTATATATTATATTCTTATGATTATTTTTTTTTGGATGGGTTGTTTAGTGTGTATGTTTAAATTCAATAGGATACAAATGGACTAAGAAAGAGAGTAAAGTATTTGGCAGAAGTGTGTGAATATTGTCTATTTGGAGAAAAAATAAGGAGAAAAAGAAAAAAAAAGTCAAAAGTAGAATTTGTGAATGCACAGACTGGGGTGCATTATTTCGTTTAGTTTACCAGAATAATCCATGCAATGCATAGCGTCCCTTCTACTGTATCAGAGGAGAGCTACTGTACTGTAGAGAAGCAAGTTTCGCAACTCTCAGGTTTATGGTTGGTTCAGTAGTAATCATGGGATGAATCTGTTTTTCTGAACCATGTCCAGAATGTCTGTGTGCATGGAGTTTGCATGTTCTCCCTGTGCTTGGTGGGTTTCCTCGGAGAGCCCAAAGACATGCAGGTTAGGTTAATCGGTGTTCCCAAATTGCCTTGGTGTGTGAATGAGCAATGAGCGTGTGTGCACTGCAAGGGATTGGCACCCCATCCAGGATGTACCCAGCCCACTTCGTGCCCTAAGACTCGAACAGGCTAAAGCGGTATAGACAATGAGTGAGTGAGAAAGATAAACTGAATTTATGCGGAATAATCGATGCAATGCATATCATCTGGTTTGGTGTGTATTTTTTTGTTAGTTAAAACAGATGAAGTGTTTCTTTTCTCAAGGGTAGAAGTAAGTTTTGTAACTCTCAGGTTTGTGGTTGGTTCTCCATCCCATTTTTTCCCTGAATTACCCCCAGGGTCGAGGGTTCGATTCCCGCCTCGGGGTCTGTGTGCATGGAGTTTGAGAGTCCGAAGACATTCAGATTAGGTTAATTGACGTTCCCAAATTGCGTGAATGAGTGTGTGAAGGATCTGCACCCTGTCCAGGTTGTACCCAGCCTTTTGCCCTAAGTTTCCTTGGATAGGCTTCAGCCCCCATTTACACAGAATAAAGCGATATAGACGATGAGTGAGTGATTCTGTGTGTAAACGACTCGATGGCACAAGCTCTGTATGAGCCAATTCAGTTGTTTAATCAATCAAACATCCAAGCATTAGCATTCGAACAAGCGACTTTACCGCTTCTTATTGCAAAACTACACATTCATAGATCTTATATCAACCTTTTGTAGTCTTGTGTAGGTTTGTTTAAATAAAATGATTTGCATACATTTGCATGAATGTTTTTTTCCAACAGATAGAATTGGCAAGAATAGAATAGTGGAATAGTATAGTATTGTAGTGCTGGACATCTTAGAGAATCTCATAAGCATTTGTGCAATGCAGCGAACGGATGATTTAAATGATAAATAGTGAAATATGAGGTCCGTTCAAGTCAAACCGGGACTTGTTATGAGTGAAGCGGTAAAACTGGTTGACATTTACAGAAGACTTCAAGCCCCGTAAAGTGAAGAGACACTTAGCCGCAGTAAAACATGTGAATGGTGCAAACGTTTTAAAGAATGCCGTACGTCCCTGAATGACGATCCCAGCCGAGGTGGCTCGGAGCCCACTGCATTCGTAAACATGTAAACATGCAACTCCTGATCCATGAAAATAGACAGATAACTTGTCACTAGGTGCAGAAGAGACACATTTGTCTTTGTGAACCTCTACACACAATCATTCACTGCACATTGCAGGAACTCGGCTGGGTGTTACTAAAACATCCCCTGTACAGTCCTGACCTCACTCCAAGCCATTTTCAGATATTCGGGTCATTAAAGAAGTTTTTGGGAGGCCAGCGGTTCAGACGTGAAGCAGGCGATCCAGTAATGGTTCTGGTGTCCTGAGAAAATGTTCTGCCTTGGTGGTATTTAAGCACTGGTGAAATGCTGGGATAAGTGCATGAGTGTTGCAGGGGATTATAAAGAGAAATAAAGGGAGTTTTTACGGTAACTCTCATGATTGTTTTCTGTTAATCGGCACAATCAAAAGTCCCGGTTTGACTTGAACGCTGCTCATAAAATGGATGAAAATCATAAAATCTGATTGTTCATGTCTACAACTTCCCATGGGTAAAGTGAGTGGCACTGAAGGGACAATTTTGCTGTTGGAACGTAGAGTTCGGTTGCCACCGAGTGCAGAATGTTCATCAGTCACTTTAGCACATAAAGGAGGTCTGATGGTGTCAAAGGTTTTGATTAAAAGTCACAGAGCGACAGCACTGCTACCGTGCTTGCCTAAAAGCAACCGGCAGAAGGTTGATGAAGCACCTTGGTCCTGGAAGAACATTGTTCCGTTTCACTGTGTGCTGAACTGTATATGGTTGAAATGGTAATAAAGGCTGACTGGACTTGACTTGAGCAAGAAAAAAAGGGATCCACTTTAAGTCTTGTTGCCGGTGCCAAGAGGAATCATAAATGAAGGTTAAGTTTTTTTAGGTTAAGGTTTAATGTCTATTTATTTCATATTTTACTTCATTTACATATCTTTTCTAAACATTTAGATTGTCTTTCTATGCAAAAAATATCATATATGATAAAATATAGTGTTGGAAATTGTCAATATTGATAATATTCTGGCGATTCTGGAACAGATTTGTTTTGCATTTACTGTACTTTATTAACTTTATTTTTAAACCGCTTTTTGCAATACAAAATTTCGCCTCTGGAATGGATTAATTTATATGCCGAGGTATACAGATTTGATATATATAAAATCCTGATCGTGCTGTGATTGTAAATCTGACAGGTTTGTGAAAGGAGTGTGTGAAATAACTGTCCGTCTCGATCCTCGATGTAATCTACGTCTTGCGCCGTGTCTGACGCTCATCTCACCATTCACACGAGCGATACACGCTGAATAAAACCTGAATTTCTGCCTACGGTATGCACAAATAGCCTCATTTTTGGTTGTATTAATAGACACGTTTCGAGAAGCTGATTAACCTATTTTTCAGGCTCTTGCTAGCATGGTAATTGTATAATGACTACTCCATGTCTATGGGTTCTCGTTAGGCACCATTTAGACTGAAAAGGAACACAATTATGTTTTTCTGCTATAGGGAATTGAAGGGCAGCCACCTAATTTGCACTCGGTCTCAGGCAGGGCAAACACAATTTATGCTCTCGTACTGGGTTAAGACTTGCTGTTCCTCTGTCCTGTCCACGGAGTCGCTTTCTCGTTGTTCCCGCACATATTGTATGGTAACTTGGAGCCCGTTTCTAAATTACTCACTCATCGTCTATACCGCTTAATCCTTCACCTCCAGCACTTCGCAGGGGACCTGGAGGCTGTCCCAGGAGACTTAGGCCATGTATTTTTAAAAACTGAGATTTTCTTCTTCATTTTAAAAAATAATTCTGTCCACACGACCTACGTTTTTTCAAAATATCTTTGTCCACATGAAAAGGCTCTGTTAAGTGCTGTTAGGTTCCTCCCTAATCAACAGGGGGCCAATCAGAAGCCTAGACTTTGTAGAAGTCCGACGGGTCTCGTCCGAAACCGCCGTCGCAGTCCGCGGGGTTTGTGTCTTCTGAGTTTTGTACAGTATGAAGCAGCAGTGAGCTTAGTAGTACATTCAGTCTACGTGTGGACATGGCCTTAGGGCAGGAGGCGGGGTACACTTTGGACAGGGTGCCAATCCAACACAGGGCACACACACATACTCACACACTCATTCATATAGAACTATAAAGTTCTAGTCGAGCCAGACGCACAAGGAAATGAATCACGGTGAAAAAAATAAATAATTAAAAAGTTCAGATTCAGGTAGGTAGCAACACGATAAACAAATAGTTCCGCCGCCATTACGACTGCCGTTGTGACGTCTCTTCTTTCCCCTTCACAGAAATAACTGATGTTTATTTAGTCGTGCTCTATTATGTTAGCAGCCTTTTATTTTAAGTGTTGGCAGGTTAGTGTTCCAGTGAAGCCAGTTGTTACTTAAAAAGCTCGTGAGTGTGTGTGTGTGTGTGTGTGTGTGTGTGTGTGTGAGAATGTGCAAGTCAGGAAGTTGCCTGACAAAGCAACAACAGAGACCAAGTTGTCGGATATGGACCTGCTAATTATGTACCTTTTGATGGTCGAGCCACCGAACCGCACACAATCCGGTGAGGACAGACGCAGCCGTCGACCCAAACGACTTCCTGGTGGCTTTATAGCTCGTAAAGCAGTAACAGGAAAACCAACACAAAAAGACAGAATTAAGAAGCAAATCCTCTGGCCTTGTGTAATAATGTACAGTATGCGTGAGTGTGTTTGTGTGAAAATTTGAGCTACATACAGACAAAAACAACACATTTGTAACTGTTTGACTTTTTTCCCCCCTTCAACACTCGGCACTAATTGCACATCCGCTCAGTGATATGAGGACATTGTGATGGTTCAAGAGTTCATAACCAGAGGTGGGTTGTAGCTGAGAGCATTTACTTTGGTACTGTACTTCAGATATATTGCACGTATCTGTACTTTTACCGAATTGGTTTTATTAGAGGATACTTTTTACTTTTACTCTGCTTTAAAGTAAATATCAGTTTACAGTAAATATCTCACCAGTACAGTAAGTCCCCTACATGCGAACATTCGAGTTACAAACTTTCGAAGATACGAACATGTCCGGCATATATTGTCACGTGCGTGCAGCGTACATCGTCTGCACTAGCTAACGTAAAACAGTGATGATGGAGCAGGTCCTGCTAAAAAGCGGCAAGCAGAAATGATGGACACAAAATTGAAAATAACTGAGAGAATAGAGCCTAGTACCTAGACAATGTTTGTTGGACTTTTTGTCCAACAAATTGGACTTACGAACAAATTGGACTTACGAACGAACTCTTGGAACGAAACTAGTTCATATGTAGGGGACTTACTGTACTTTTACCTAATTACATTTCTACATGATGTGTCGTATTTGAAGCGGGAAGTGAGCCAACCTGCTGACTATTATGTGTAATTAAATGACTAATAATATAACTTGATAATGTAACAGCTGTAGGAAATCAGAAGCGGAGAGAGAGAGAGAGAAATTTTTACCTCATGGTGCAAACCCATGTTAACACACTCTTCGTGTGGATTATACTGTATAGCCGTCTTCATGTTTCTTTTAGGAAATGCTCATTCGCATTCACTCTTCCAGACTGGCAGAAGTTCCATCTAGGAAAGTGGGAGTAAAATGGAAAACAATTGTTTTTAGATACAAATCAGTCAACACATGCCATATTAAATACATGAGTCACATGCCACAGTTGAATGCAAGTCAGTGGACTCAAAAAAAAAAAGAAAAAAAAAGACATTGTTACAAAAAAACATGTCCTTTATTTAGTTAATAAAAAAAAACAATGTCTTATGAAGAATGTAAAGATTTTTTTTCATTAATTTTTTTGTGGATACAGCGAGAAATAAGCATTGCCATTACACACCGATAGGCCATAACATTAAAACCCCTGACAGATGACGTACAGTATTGGGCAAAAGTCTTGTGCCACCCCTCATTTCCTCATATTTTGTTTCCAGAGTGCCAGACTTTTTTGTATTTTTAATGTAGTCCTGATGAATAGTTCTTCAGGCTTCCTGGAGAATTTCTTCAGCTCTTGTTTTTGGCTCTCATTTTCAGTCCAGTCCCTGTACCTGAGCAGATTCAGAGGAATGGTTTTTGTTTGTTAAGCCACACAGTGACCTATGAATCAAGGCATAAACCAGTGACCAACAGGTACAGATGATGAGAGATGATCAGGCCGGTGATTAGTATACCGGTGATGCTGAATGCTGAGTGGTCGGAACAGACGGGAGGGGAAATGAGGTCGCTGCTTAGGTTGTTACAGAAACAACCAATTTTTAAGTTACATCTTTATGCACTTTGCAGCCTGTCGCAGTACACAATTGTCTCCTTTGCTGTAATTTAATGTACATGAAGAAATAAAGGGTGGCTCCAGAACTGTAAATAGTGTTGATTATCATGTTGCACCTTTCGAGGTGTGGGATATATTAGGCACATTATTTATATTTAGGCATATTAGGAAAAATGGACACGTCTAAGTATCTGAGCCACTTGAGGGTCAAAGAATCCCCAAAACAGTAGATCTTGTGGTTTGTCCTGGTATGCAAGTGGTCAGGACCTAGCAAAAGTGGTCCAAGGAAGGACAATTGGTCAAGCGGAAACATGGACATGCTTGCCCAAGACACCCTGATTCACATGAAGGCCTGATTACTGAAGCACAGCTTGCAGTGTTTTGGGCTGTGTAGCTGCAGACTGGTCACAGTGTCCATGCTGATCCCATGAAGGCTTCTATAGCGGGCATCTAAACGTCAGATCTGGACTGTGGAGCAATGAAAGACGGTGGACTATACTGGTTGATTATAACTGTTTTTTTCAAGATGTTGACTCGTCCCCAGGTTTCAATCTGATCGAGTATCTGTAGGATGAACAGGACGAACAAGTCCAGTGTCTGGAGACCAGAGCACGCCTTCAGGGGTCACAATGCTTGTAAATGTCAAGTCTCTGTCTCTCTTCATTTGTGCATGCGCGTTGGTGAGCACATTGTGTGTGACACCTGCATGAGCGTGTCCGCTGCACCACCTGCCCTTTCCTGTAGTAGACTTCCTCCAGCAGCCGTCACTCCACCACGATCTCAGGACGGAGTCAGCAGGAGGCGACCCCGAGGTCTCGCGGCGAATGTTACAGCACCATGGCCCCTCTGTTTCTGCCTGGCAGACAGAAGGGACTGCGCCCTCCATACACCTCAACACACACCCTTTAACCAAACGGCCTTCACAGCCTCAAGTGTTTGATGCACGAGCGTCCGGCCTCGAAGGTATACGTGTGTGTGTATATGTGAAGCCAAAGAATTCAACTCTGGCTCAGATTTAAACAGACGGGTGTTGCTCAAGTACACACTCGCGCACACCACATGCGTCAAAGCAGCACCGCAGATCTGGGCCTAACAGTGCGCCTCTGTGAGCGGACATGCGACGCGCAAACAAATAACACACACATGAATAGAGGGCTGAGTGAGCGAGAGCAGGTACGGCACCTCTCTCTCTAATCCCGTCGGGATTCTTCTGTATGAATGAACGCACTGTTACCTCATCAGCATTTTTGCCTGTGTATTTGTGTGTGTGTGTGTGTGTGTGCATGCCAGTCTGCCTGTTCATTCATAGCCATGTAGGAGAAGAAACAGCTTTTTCTAAAGTGAAGGTCTGTATGACTCGGAAGGTCTGTATGATACCTACACAGGTGAGATATTTACCCTCCGCGTGCTGTGGGTGAACTGCCCCGGGGTGGTACCTCGGTGAGGAGGGCGAACAGTAACTTCTGGAGCTACCGCGAAAAGTAATGTTCTGGAGCCTGTGAGGAATTCGATCACAACCTGTCTCTCTACAGTATATTGTACTACGTAGTACAATACAGTATACAGTATGTTGGACTATGATTCGGAAGGTCTCAGGTTCAAACCCCACAAGTTGAGCAAGGCCCTTAACCCTCAACTGCTCAGATGTACTGTATAATGAGAAACAAATGTAAGTTGCTCTGCATAAGGGTGCCTCCAAATGCTGTTAATGTTATATATTTAATATAATAATACTCTATTATTTGTCACATATCCCTTACAACACAAGGAAATAATTAGTTAGGAAGCTGGGGTCAGAGCAGCGGTGCTGGGGCTCGAACCTCCAACCTTCCATTCAGTAACCCAGTAAACCACATCCTTAACAATTTGATCCACTGAGCCACCACTGCCCTTTTAGTCACGTTTAGACATCCAGATGGGTTTGTAGGAAAACATTCTCTGCTTTTTGTCATTTTTTTATACAAGTTCATCTTCTTCCTTGGTGTTTAATGGCAGTTTGAATCCAGTAGGTTGCATTACCGCCAACTGCAGGTCTTACTCACTCACTCTCGTCTCCTTCCCTCTTAAAGCCGACTACGCAGACCATCCTTCCTTAAAACCATCTGATCTCGTCTTGTCTTGTTCTGTGTCTCGATTCTTCGTCTGCTTTTATCCGGCGCTTCCATCCACTCTATCTTCTCTACATGTTCCCTATTTGTATCGTGCTTTGCCTTTACTTGGAGTAGCATCACCACCACCGATAGATCTCACTCTCACTTAACTTTAAAACCCTGGCCTTTAAAACCAATTTTCCAGGTTTGTATTGACCAGGGCTTAAACAAACCAAGAAGATTTCTCCCCCTATTGTGACCTCATAAAAGAATACAACCCTTCCCCGGCTCATTTGTAAGTCATTTACATACTGTAGACACTGAAACAGCGAATTTGGAAGAGGAGTGAAATAAAAAGAATGATTCAGTTCAAATCAGGAGTGTTAAAGTTTATTGTCTGATAGGATTTAAACTAAACATATATATCTAGCATGTAAATGCTGTGTGTTGCGTATACAGGCTGATTCACTCGAAAGACGTCCCGAATATTCTGTAATAACTCTTGCTATGATGAAGCAATCTGAAGCAAAAAAGTTTTGCGTCATACCTTGACGTATGTGTAATCAATTGCATTACATGCTTTGCTGGACACGACCTTCGTTTTATGCCAGACACATTTTGACGCAGCGCTCGCTGTCCCTCAACGTATCAGCAAGCATATCGTGGTGGGGTGATAGCGGTAATTTCACGTTGGATGTTTTCCTTCCTTTTCTTCTCTTTAAGGGTACGTCAAGAGCACCATATTTCTTCCTCGATTCACTCTGAGCGTGTATCCATATTGTATCAATATGGATACACGCTGCTTATCACCATCCTGATGATGACTGTCTGTCGAGTGACTGAGTGAAGCGTTAAACGGCGGGATGACTGTCTGGCGCCTACCTTATGGGACCACCAGTGTTCGAAGCTCTATATACACATTGGGGGAACGCATTGTACTGTATGTTGTTTTGTTCAGATTGCTTCGATCTGATCGAGTATCTGGATCACTAATACTATCACAGAATATTCGGGGCCTCTTTCGAGTGAATCGCCCTGTATATTCTGCGTTAGAAACAATAGATTGTTTAAATTGCGTAATCGATTACATCGACCAATATGAGGGAGACGCCAGATTGTTTTTTTTCTGCAGCGCCTCTGAGACGATTACTCCGAATCTCATCATCTAATGGAAAGCGTTTATTTGAAAGCATGATTTACGACAGAGTTTGATTAAAGAGGATTGAGTGTCTGACTCTTATCCCCTGTTCCGAGTCAAATGTTAATGTCCAGTGTGACGGTAAAAAGTCTGTAAACAGTGATTTCTTTATTCTACTGCAGTGAGCTTAAGGAGGAAAAGTTGCAGACATCTGTATCCGTTCAGCCAGACAAAATGTTAAGAAATTGAAATGACCGTTCATCTTCCATTATCGATATCGGATCAGTAACCAACCTGCTGAGGACGTGGACAAAATTGGATCTTGCTGATGGTGGAGCAATGTCAAAAGATTCACTGCGTCCACATGATTCCTGTCTGCGGTTTGAATACACACTCGTTTCAAAGTGCTTAAACACTATTTTGAAAAGGCGGTTACGGAAAACTGTTGCAATCACTTCGTCATGTTGAAAATGCGGTTCGAACCGTTACAGCGTCGATGCCAAGGACTTTTTTCCGCTGCTTCCGCTGCTTCACCTTCACATCCTCCTCCTTCCTCTCTTTATCCTCATCTTTCTCTTTTTTTTTCCCGTCTCTTTCATTTTCGCATGCCTTAGCTATCTAAAAACCCACCTTGTAATACGAGGGGTGTTCGAGTCAAACTGGGACTTGTGATGAAATTTATTGTGAATGAAGGCGTGAAACTGATCGACATTTTCAGAAGCACAGTACGGTGACGAGAAGACCGAATGTCCGTGAATGATGATCCTGGAGCCCACTGCAGTCATTTCCGTGAACACTGAGTGAGCGAGCGAGTGGAACACCTGACTCTTAAAAATCAGTGGATAACTTCTCGCCAACTTGCGGACGAGACCAGCGCCACTTCCACATTACAGGAACTCGGCTGGGAGTTTTTGCCACATCCCCTGTACAGGCCTGACCTCACTCCAAGCCGTTTCCACATGTTTGGGCCATTAAAGGAGTTCCTGGGAGGCCGGCGTTTCAGACGTGAATCAGACAAGCAGCTTGACGTACTGAGAAAACGTTGTACCTTGATGGTATCCAAGCACCAGTGAAACACTGGGATAAGTGCATTAGTGTGGCAGGAGATTATATAGAGAAATAAACTGTGTGTTCTGTAATTCTGCACAACCAAAAGTCCTGCTTCGACTCGAACACCCCTTGTACATTCAGTGTCTAAACCTGGACCTGTTAACCTTTCACTCGCTCTCTCATGCACACACACGTCTTATCGATCGGAGACGTTTCTCAGATCAGCGTGACGGAGTCTCAGGTATGGACGTCGCTAATCAACTGTGATACTGAACTGAAAAAGAGTCTGATGGAATCGATACCCTCTGTGTGTGTGTGTGTGTGTGTGTGAGAGAATGTGTGTGTATGTGTGTGAGAGGGAGAAGCCGATTGCAGTGGCAGATAGTCAGGATGTAATAAACTGAGGGTGACAAGGTTGATTAAAACTAAGCTGATGGGCTTCATTGTGTCCTTAGAATCAGTCGAATCCCTTGATCAATATGTGTGTGTGTGTGTGTGTGTGTGTGTGTGTGTGTGTGTGTGTGTATTCTGCACCTAGCTTACAATGACAGGATGATAACGGCCATTTCAATTTAAGCCACTGATCTCTTAATACAACACCAGTCAAAAGTTTGGACGCACCTTTAATTCTAAAGTTTTTCTTTATGTCTGACTTCATAACGGTGAAATCACAAAGACTGGATCATGTAATGAAGTAAAGAGAATGAGAATCACCGGTCCATCATGAAGACTTTAAGACGTCAAGGTCAGT
>JAQMYL010000008.1:6868021-6877861 GCA_030014365.1 Clarias pachynema | reverse complement strand
GTATGTGTGTGTGTTTATGTGTGTGTGTGTGTGTGTGTTTATGTGTGTTTGTGTGTGTGTGTGTGTGTGTGTGTGTGTTTGTGTGTGTGCATGTGTGTGTGTGTGTATGTGTGTGTGTGTGTGTGTGTGTAAGCTGTCGTAGCTGAAGGACGTCCTCGTAAATCGAGCTAAACTGAAAACGGCCACAGTATTTCCTTTTAGGGCCAGAATTTCACTCATGATGTAGCGTCCATGTCTTTCAGCTTGACTTTTTTGGAACCCTTTTTAAACAGCATTGTGAGAAAAACAACTTTCACGACCTGTGTGTAGCCCTTTAATGAGCAGCCAGAGGACACAGTGGTGAGAAAAAGGCCCCTATGACCCCAAGGTAAAACCTTGACAGCAGCTAGACATAATAGGGAGTTGCATTGTCCTCCGGTCCCTGTCCTATATTCTCCGTCCTCTGTTCTGTGTGGCCTGTGCTGTATCCCTTGCTTTAATACCCGTAGATACCCATCAACACTTTCCTCAGGCCAAGACTTAAAGTAAGATTCATTATAAGGCAGCTTATATACTATTTTCATTCATTTACAGTACCTGCTTTAAACAGATTGTCTACCCCAGAACCTGGGATTTAGAAAATTTAGAGACACCACCTTGTCTTTGGGAGATAGGGGAACATACACAGACTTTCCTACTGTATGGTTAGTTACCCATGCTCGTAAGCACACACGAAAAATGAAGCTACAATGCTATCCATTGAACTATGGTGCATTCTAAGCTACCTTAATGCCATATATAACTGACTAAAGACAATGATGTGTATTTTATGCTTGTGTCCTGAATGCACAGGTCTCAATAAGCACGTACAGTACATGCATCAGAGATATTTTCTGGAAGAAATGTTCATCCTATATGGTTGTAATCAGAAAGTACCAGGCATGCGCTGCGCTGTAAGTGCTCCATTGACTTGTGCACAAAAGATGGGAATAAAAGAGCTTTCATCTTATCAGACAATAGGAAGCAGTTAAGACCTTTATGTGGATCCCTTTGTTGTATCAGTGAAAAGCCACTGTGCCAGTGGTGCCTTTTATGAAACGCCAAACAAAGCATGTGTTTCTTGGCGTACCTGCCTTACACCAAGTGTAGATTTTGGGTGAATATAGTACATGTTGATTTTCCTTTTGGCAATTTACTAGGCAAAAAAAAAAAAAAAAACCTTGAGTATTTCCTAAGGTTACTATGGCAAACAATATTGATTTCATAATTTATTGTGGGTTGCTCCCACAAGGGCTAAAAGTTAATGTTTAACACTAAGTGGTCCCTAGTTTTGTGTGTGTGTGTGTGTGTTCAATCTAAGGGACTATTACAGAATCTATTTTCCATGTATCCCTAGAATAGGCTCCATATCCACCATGATGAATGCTTACTGAAGATGAATTAATGGGTGAACTTTTGAGTTTGAACAATTATAAAACACTTGGTTTCAACTAAGCAATTTGATTTGATTCCAAATTTGGTTTGATTGGGGTCAGGGGCAGCTCAGTGTTTAAGGCATTGGAAGATCCCAGGTTCAAATCCCACAACCACCAAGTTGTCCCTGTTGGGCCCTTGAGCAAGGCCCTTAACCCTCAACTGCTCAAATGTATAATGAGATAAAAATGTAAGCCACTCTGGATAAGGGCATCTGCCAAATGTCTAAATGTAAATGATTGGACAAGAGGCATTCCATGATGATATGGAGTATAACAGCACTGGGACCTTTAACTATATATATATATCACTCTGCTTCAAAGGCGTTTTTCAGATTAGATCAGTTGTAGAAACTATTAGATTTTCTTCTTGATTTAATTTGACTTACTAATACAATTTTGGTGGCATGGTGGGTTAGTGATTTGCACTGTCACCTTGCACCTACATGGTCCGGGTTTAATCACCGATTCAGGATGTGTGTGCAAGGAGTTTCCATGTTCTCCCCATACTTGGTGGATTTCCTCCAGGTGCTCCGGTTTCCTCCCACATTCCAAAGATATGCAGATTAGGCTAACTGATGTTCCAAAATTGCCCATAGTGTGTGAATGCGCTTGCGAATGTTCACCAGAGGTCCTACCACGGTTGTACAATGGGAATAAATACAATGGTAATCATCATACAGTGGTAATCATCATTGGCCTTCATGGCCCCTAGTTGGACTACAGAGGTTCCTAGATGGATGGTTGGAATACAATTTTGAACCCAAAGGTGCTTTCTGTATTTTTATATTCTATTCTCATTTAAAGTCCGAATGCTCCACACAGAGACCCTTCTCTTTTTCAGGGTATTTGGTTCTTTCCATCTTTCCAAGCAGAGATATTAAAAGCTTTTACACTATGGTTAACCATAGTGTGATGTATGAGGAACCAATCTCAGCTCACAACATGATAACGGTATGACTTTCATAAAGGTGTAAACTACTAATAGCTTTTCTATTTGTAAAGCACCTTTAGCATCAGTGATCAATGTTACTGTTAACGTTGCATGTATGCTTGTTCTCGTTTGCTATGATTAAATTATTTTATTTATCAAATTTGTCAGAATTTTAGATGACAATGCCATAGAATTGTGCCCCTTCAAAAAAATAATAAAAAAAGCACAATGCCTCTGGTTCTAATAATTGTTACTCTCGGTTGGTACTGTAACTGTCAGTCATCAGCTTAGTTCTACTTCGGCCAGGAGCGGAAGGATATCTGATGGAGGAACAAAATAACTAATTAGTTAAATTACTTAAATTAAATAAACAAATCATTATTTGCTGATAATAAATGATGTTTGTTGAACTGTTGTATATAAACAATATCTTACTGGAGGCCATACTGAATATCAACATGCTGTAATATCTTTGGGGCTTGGGCGGCATCATCGAGCAAACAACTGCATCACTGTAGTGATGGGAAGTTTGAATCATTTTAGTGACTCAGTTCTTTGAATCATTTTGTTCTTTTGATCAAAAATAAAATAAAATGTTTTTTATAATTTTCAATAAACAGACACCCACATACACACATCTACATACACAAATTTGACTATGGTTCCAGTTATGAAAATATTACAATGCAGCAAGGACATATTATAATAAACAGAATGAGCAGCTCACCTCTCATATCTTCTGGTCCGAGTCGTTCGTTCTTTTGAATCTATTGCACACCGCATAGCGTCTATGGGAGTCACGTGACAATCAGAATCGGTTCGATTCGGACCGAAAAGACTCAAAGGTAACTACACAATGCTGTTTCCTGTATATAACCTACGGAGGTTTTGCGATGCTTTGCGCATGCGCGCTCAACAGAAAATGAAAGAATCACTCTCCGAGACGACTCGTTCTTCTGAGTCATGTTAAAGATTCGTTCATGAACGACCCGTCACTACTAGGAAATAAATATGGAATAAAATAAGAAACAAAATATAGAAAAAATTTTGCTATGGAAGATAAAACAAAACATAAAATATAAGAAAACCCTAGCTGTACAAATATAGAAAAATATAGAATACGAGTCAAAAATGATCCGCACTCCGGTTCTGGTAAATCTTCTGTTGGTTGCAATCTGTTCAAGGCTCCCGTCTCCTCAGTCAGTGCTGTGCAGGAGTGAAGGTGTTACACCAGTTCGTTTGTAACTTCGGTGCGAGCAAAACTGGACGCCCCACCTGTGATTTGCATGAAAGAAGAGCAGCGTGCAGTGATCCGTTTGTTGTGGTCTGAAGGTGTACAGTACATACGACAAGTTCTGTTCCGAGAGCTCGTTCGTAAATCCAACAAACATCGTCTAGACAAAAATCTGAGATGAATGAAACCCCGACACTTTTCTGTACAGGACACGGTTGCCTGGAGTCTGTCCCAGGAGACTCACTACTGTACAAACCTGCGTACACCCTGCACACACAACACAATCATTCACACACTACAGGCGATTTCAGAACACCAGTTACCCCAACCAAACACACCAACATGCAAATTCCACACACTCGAACCCGGACCCTGGAGGTGCAAGCCTGCCTCGAACCACCATATTACATAATTTGATCATCTGAATTATTCAATTATAATTATACTATAATTTTATCATTGAATTTGAATTATTATTTATAAAATAATTTTTATGTTTAATATTATTATTATTATTAATATTATTATTAGGGAAGGTAAAATGTACACCTGGCAACACAACTGCACAGTTAACTCAAAGCAACACCAAATTTAGACCTGGTTTTACTTTTCATACAGTCCGGAGGTCGGGTTGCTTTTCTCTTAGAGGCGTCGCAGATCCTTATGGAACAACATTAACATCCTCCCGGTGTGTAAAACGCGCCACGCCCTCTGTGCTCCAGTCTCGGGGTGATGGCTGTCCATGTTCTGTAGATTTCCTCTTATAAATAAAAAGAATTTGTGTAGCGCTCTTTTGGTTGTAAAAAAAAATGTCAATAAAATGACACTATGTTTGTCTAGGCAGGAATTTCTGTTTTTTGGAGCACAATCGAAAGAAAGCCTCTGTGCTCGTAGCCGTAGATGTGAGACAGGGGTGGTTCGAGCCCAGAGCCATCGGGAGCGGCCGACTAATACAGATGTGTGATTGTGTGCAGTGGTTTTAAACATATTTTCCTTGTTTGGAGAAGTGGCGTAATCGTGGGACATAGCAGAGACACAAGGTGAAAGGAGGCTGTGTGTGAGTGTGTGTGTGTGTGTGAGTGTGGGGCCATGTGAGAGAGAGAGCATAATAATAAATAAATCTAAATACATAAAAGATTTGTATTATTGACTAACCGCAACAGCGTTAAAGTACAAGTGCTTGCTTTCACACTGCTCTTCTAATTGATTGCAGCATGAACACACACACACACACTCACACATGCTCACACACACTCACACACACTCTGGCTCCACCAAGTGGTTATCACAAGCACTGGATCTATAGTATTTGTGAATTTCATCAAGTGACTCAAACTCACTCTGTTTCTCTCTTTGTCATGTGTGTGTGTGTGTGTGTGTGTGTGTGTGTGTGTGTGTGTACCTTAGGGATGAAGCATTTCTACAGCGCTGTTAATGGACTCGGAGCACTGACCGGAGAACCCAGACTCGACAGCGTACCTACGGAGGAGGCCGGCTTTACGAGACACAAAGCCCCGCCCCTGAACGCTCGTCCGAAGCCGGAACGTAAACTCAGGTCGTACACAGTCTGCGAAGTGTGTAACATTCAGCTGAACTCGACTGCACAGGCGCAGATACACTACAACGGCAAAACGCACCAGAGGAGACTGAAACACATGAAGTGCGCGAGCACAGGTAGGACACACACATGCGTTTGGGGTTGAGTGTGTGTGTGTGTGTGTGTGTGTGTGTAAGCTGTTCACGATGAGTTTAAGCCTCAGACTGAGAGAGTTCTGTGTTACATTTCCTAGGTGAAGCGTTAATTCCCTGTTAATTCCCTGGTTCACGTTTCACCTCTGATTTTAGTCCTGATTTGTGTTGTTGTTGTTGTTGTTGTTGTTGTTGTTCCAAAGCTTCCGGGTCTTATTGTCCTCCTGGAGTCCTGTTCGTTCTTGATTAACACCTGGGAAACTTGCCTGTCCAGCTCACGAATGAGAGAATCAAATACAAAGCAGGACAGATTATCAGGATTGTATTCTTTCTGCTTCTACCCAGTGCAATTAGCGACTTTAAAGGACACCTCCAGTATTATGTATGATTAAACGTCAAGCTGGGTCTCCGGTGTGTCCAAACACAGGAAAACATGAGGACAGGGAAAAAAAACAGTCCCTACTGTTTGACTTTTTGGTTTTCTATTTTTATATTCGCAGGAGCTTCAACAAGCAAATCAGATTTTTTTCCCCCTATTGTGACCTCATAATGTACACTAAGAGACCCTCCCCCAGCTTAATGTTCAGCTCTGTCCAGGTTTCCTGTTCTCATGCTGCCATTTAAAAAAATGGACGGAGTAAATGGCTACACTGGCTAAGTACTAATAGATACTCTAGCCGTGTTTCACTCTAAAGAAGGGTTAGTAGTTACAGACGTGGTTAAATATTGAGGATGCCCTCATAAATCAATGCTTTTACATATCCCCGTTATTTTGATTTTACATTTAAAATCCCGGAAACGGATGAGAAATGATTGATAAGGTCCCAAACCTGGACGTTTTCTGCTTCCTGTGTTCTGATTGGCTAGGAAAATGTCCTTCCTTAAAGTGGTGTCCTTTAATGCCACAGACACTGAAACAGCATGTTTGGGAAAGGAGTGAAACTGAAACAAAAAAACAAGCAGCCAGAATGCATGACCTGAGTTGTATTTAATTGGCAGGGGTAGCTCAGCGGTCAAGGTGTTGGGCTACTGGTCAGAAGGTCATGTGTAATGGGGAGAGGATCATGGGCACACAAGGCTCTTCAATGCCTGTGGGTACCAAAGGCTATCCTGTCCGGTCTGATCCCACAGAAAAGCCAATGTAGCACAAATAGTTGAAAACAGTTCATCTTGGTTATAATAAAAAGGCACCAGAAGACTCAATTCATTATCATAGCAGGCAAAGAGTTCAAGGTTGTTGATCCGACCGCGAAATTCACTCAGATTGATCATCTATGGACAAGTCCACGGATCCACGGACACCCCGCAACCCACAGCATCCGACATCTCGGTGCCAGACATCACAGCACGATCCCAGACAGACGTCTTGTGGAGGCGTTCCCTGTCGGACCAGAGCTACCCTGGTGACACGAGGGGTAGATACACAATATTGAGCTTAAGGTTATAAGTTTCAATAGTGTATAATCATTCATAACATAAAACTGTTTGAATTGATTTGGAACTAGGGTACATGGAGTGTCCAGAAATAAAGAAGCTTCTCATTTAATTAACATTTTTTAAATCTCACCTCTCACGTCCCTAGAATTTCTGGGCTTTCCTTTTGGATCAATAAAGTATCTATAGCCACTGTAGGAGAAAGGAATTACATCATGAGAGAGTGCGAGTCAAATGTCGACAATGTGGGTCTCCTCTCTGCTCTGCTCTGACTGTAGCTGGCGCTGCTGCGGGCGGCTCAGGTGAGACCGAGCGCCTGTTCTGAGTCTCCAAAAGTTCTGAAAAGTTCCCAGGAGGGTTTGGAAAGTCATCAGATTAAGTGAGAAAGTCGCCAAAACTGCTAAAAATACTGACATTGGTTTAACGCATTATTAAAACCTGGAAGGATAGTGTTGGACCATCATCTTTGAGGAAGAAATGTGATCGGAAAAATGTTTTTGAAGGATCGTGGGATCAATTAAACCTTTGGTGAAATCAAGTATAAAACAGCCATGTTGTATAGTAAAAGTAAGAACATTTGGGGCAAGAGTAGACCAGTGGTTAAGGCATTGGTCTACTGATCAGAAGGTCCCAGGTTCAAACCCTCCACCACCATGTTGCCAGGGCCGGGCCCTTGAGCAAAGCGCTCAACCCTCAACTGCTCAGATGTATGATGGGATCAAAATGTTAGACGCTTTCGTTCAAGGCAAAAGAATCCTGTAAATGAGGAGAGCTCAAGGGATTGGGACCATCCATCCATCCATCCATCTACACATCAGGTCTTAAATCAGCCCCACATTCTCAGCTCTTCTTAACCTGCACTGCGTTCCGTTCCGAACCCGAACTCACACTTCAGTTGAATCATTAACTTTAGTTCTTTAGTGTCTATATTTGTCCTGAGAAATTTGACTGGTGTCCTAGCGGTCATGATAACGCTGAATAGGAACGTCAAGACCTACATTTGTTCTCTCACTTCCTGTGAAGTTTTTTTTAAGTACATCTGAAGTGCAGGCAATATACAAATAGATCTCCAGAACTCAGTACCTACTCCTGCCTGAAGAAAAAAACAAAAAAGACATGCTTGCAAATGGCTGGGTTACTTTATATTCTAACACTCACATCAACACACACACACACACACACACACACACACTCGCACAGCAGTCAGACCCACTTCAGGTGCAAGCTATCATACGAATGGACCATAATTACATAGCAACGGAACAAGCTCACCACGGAAACGCTTGGCATGGAGACGTAGACGCCCCCCCCCCTCCCCCCCCCCGCAGAAACCACACTGCTGACTGGCTGTTAAAGAGGATGTGTCTCTCTCTCTCTCGCTCTCTCTCCCCTCCACCCAAGGACACAAAAGATCATTGATTAGCCCTTTTGGCTGCTGTAAGACATCATGATTGGAGTTAAATTAAAGTAGGCAGTGCTCCCTACGAGTAAACAGCAGTGCAGCAGGCTTTAATACTATAGGACACACACACGCACACACACACACTTGCTTCTCCTTGTCTCTCTCCTTTGTGAGGCCTCTAATTTTGTAGCACTTATTCAAGACTAGTTCAGGCCCTTGCAGACACACACACACACACACACACACACACACACACTGCACAGACGCCCTAAAGAATAATTTCTAGACGTACCGAAAGCTAGACATAAACTCCATTGTTTGTAACAGATTTTGTAACCAGATCTCTCTCTCTCTCTCTTTCTTTCTCTCTCTCATAAAGAATCTCATCTCTTTCTCGCTCGGACCAAAGTTTAAATCTTAATTATAGAAGAAGTCAGGACTAACTTAAACCATAGTGACGCTTGCCATGAGACTCCTGTAATGATCTTCAGATCCAATCCAATCTAATTACACCACCGACCACCGTACAGTCCGAGACGCCGAGCATTCAGTCGTAAAACCAAAAATAATCGAACCGGTTTAAAAAAGCCTTCAGATTTGATTTCCTGATTGTATTGTGTAGCTGTGTTTGTTGACGGTGGTTTCAGTTGTAAGGTGTACAGTATTAAGGGTTTGATTGAAAATCGCTTTCTTGCCGTTAAAGCACATAACAGAGGTCATCTTTTTATGTCATGATTTTATTAATTATTGTAAAAAAAAAATGTAAAAAACCTGGATTTAACAACAATAAGACTGCTGAAAATCAGTGTTGTCTCAGTACTCCTCAGTAAGGAAAGTAGCGACTGGCGGTCACC
This sequence comes from Clarias pachynema, assembly GCA_030014365.1. Lineage (NCBI taxonomy): Eukaryota > Metazoa > Chordata > Actinopteri > Siluriformes > Clariidae > Clarias > Clarias pachynema. The sequence goes on along the minus strand of JAQMYL010000008.1, from coordinate 6,868,863 downwards.
AAAAGACGCTAGAAGTCGCTCAATGACGCCATCACGACACCTAATTCGCATCATTGTCAATTTGCTTGCAATTGTAATGGACACTGCTAAAAGCTAAAAAGACACTGGAAACGTGTTTTGAACATTAAATGATCTGTTTTCTCTTGATTCTTTGTCAATTTGATTTTTTTATTTCATCACAGAGAGACACACACACAATGGACGAGTGAGAAAGTGACAGTATACTGTAGAAACTTTTACATCCCGCTCTGTAAACCGGCTCCGGCGCGATCCATTTGCAGCGTGGACACGCAGTGGTGTGGGTCTCCTCTCTGCTCTGGAAAGCTGCCAGATTTTGCAAGTTGACAAAACTGCTGAAAATACTGACATTGGTTTAACGCATTATTAAAACCTGGAAGGATGTTGGAGCATCATCTACGAGGAAGAAATGTGTTCGGAAAAAAGGTTTTTAAAGGATCATGAGATCGATTAAACCGATTAAACCTGAAATCAAGTATGAACAATAGAACTCACAGCTATGTTGTATAGTAAAAGTAAGAACATTTCCATATGCACACAATGCAGAGATTTAGGGCAAGAGTAGACCAGTGGTGAAGGCATTGGCCTACTGATCAGAAGGTCCCAGGTTCAAACCCTCCACCACCATGTTGTCACGGCTCTCAACCATCAACTGCTCAGATGAATGATGGGATCAAAAAGTTAGACGCTTTCGTTAAAGGGGTCTGCAAAAATCCTGTAAATGTAAATGAGGAGAGCTTAAGGGATTGGAACCAAACAGCTGTGTAACCTTAAGAAAATCACTTATCAGTGAGATTTTCCAGGAAACAAAGGCTTCAACTTGT
>JAQMYL010000008.1:6785125-6811331 GCA_030014365.1 Clarias pachynema | reverse complement strand
CCACCAAGCACGGGGAGAACATGCAAACTCCATGCACACAGAGACGGGAATCGAACCTGGCCGGGAATCGAACCCGGCCCCTGGAGGTGCAAGGCGACAGTGCTAACCACTACACCACCGTGCCGCCTGTTTATTTAGTTATATTTTCAAAAATGTAATCCGTTTTACAATCTCTTTTGTAAGTGCCTTGCCACCCATAGTCGATTGTTTGCTTTGAGTTGCACTTATTTTTACAGGTGATCATAACTGTAATGGAAGCCATTGGATCCAGAAGGTGATTAGTTACACCTGATGATGTTTAGAATAATTATTATTACAACCAGTTTCTCTTTTATATTCACTCTAGGTAAGGAATAACACATGACAAGGCATGCTGTTATAATAAAATGTTCTCGGCCAGCGTGCTGTGATACAGCCTGAAGCAAAGCGTAGTCGTTTTGCAGTGAAAAAACGCATAAAACAGTTCAGGATTCGACGCTCAGTAAACAACAACCTTGTTGCTCTTAAAAGGGCCATCAGTGAGATTGTAATTGTACAATCCCCCGGTGAGGGGGATTTTATAGAAGCCCCAAAAGGTGTGAGTAGAAAAACACATCCAGTCCGAAGGAAATGTAGTAAAGACAGGACCTGCATGCACACAAGGGTTTTTTCACACCTGTATGAAGTGTGAAAGTTAATGAAAGGGGGAGAATTGCATTGGGTAACACTCAAAACACTTGGTGTGTGTGTGTTTCTTGGCTATGAGTTTGCAGGTGTTACTTGGTAGAGAGAGACTGATTCTGTTACACTTATGTACTTGAATTTATGATGGGAGTGCACTGGGCTCGAGGGAGATAAGACTAGATTAGGGGAGGAGTAAAGAAAGGAGGGAGGTGAGGTGACCTGAGAATCGGACCAGAAACAGATAAAGAAATCGAAGGAGGAAAAAATATGGTGCTTTGTAATCAGTGTGTCAGTTACGTTGTAATAAGCAGTTTAAATGACTTTGCTTTATGAATTGCAGGGTGACCCCATGTCCCTTTCTCACTCTTTCTCCGTAGCTCTTCAGTGCGAGTCCGAATCCGTGGCGAAGCTGAGCGAGGCTCAGGTCAGCTCGGTGGTGCTCACTCCGGTATCTGAAGTGTCATGCGCAGACGTGGCCGTCTCCTCTCCTCCCTCGCAGCACTCAGACAGCCTGCAGGATGCCGCTGGTCCCAGCGAGGCGAGTCCCGAGCAGAACAGCCTGGCTAAAGAGGCCCCAAGGGAGAAAGACTCCAGGAGGAGCAAGCATCACCTGCACTGTCCTGTCTGCAAAGTCACAGTCAACTCCGTCACTCAACTGGAAGCCCACAATAGCGGTACAAAGTGTTTTTATAGAAATAAACAGATACTGTGATTGGTTTTGTAGTGATAGCATTTTTGCCATTTATTAGGTAAAATCTACCATATACAAGGGGCGATCAAGTCAAACCGGGACTTGCAGTGACATTTCTCGTGAATGAAGGGGTAAAACTGATTGGCATTTACAGAAGACTTCGAGCACAGTACAGTGATGAGAGTGTTATGTATGGTGCAAAGGTTTTAAAGAAGGCTGTACGTCTGTGATTGATGATCCTGGCTCCGAGGCTGCTGCAGTGAACATTCAGCGAGCGGAACGTCTGCTTAGTTCTTAAAGATCAAAGGATAACTTATGTTTACATTTAGGCATTTGGCAGACGTTCTTATCCAGAGTGACTTAGGTCATTTTCACATTTCGGTGCCGGCATAGTTTCCAAGAACCACCAAATTCTGGTTTATTTTGATCAATGAGTACACAATCGTTCCGCGTTCAGGAACCATGCATGGACCGAATCAGATATAGAAGGCAATTGTTACGTTCCTGGGAATGTAAGTAGATCGCTTCTTAGATGCGACATCATCAGTGTCTCATCTGAGATCTCAGTGTGCACGTACCACGCACCAATCTCATCCTATGATCTACATCATTTACATGACGCCATTTGGCAGACGCCCTTATCCAGAGCGACTTACATTTTTATCTCATTATACATCTGAGCAGTCGAGGGTTAAGTTCCTTGCCAAGGGCCCCAACAGTGGCAACTTGGTGGTTGTGGGGTTTGAACCTGGGACTTTCCGTAGCACAATACCTTAACCACTAAGGTACCCCTAACCCCTGACTATACAGCCATACCATTGCTCATACAGTAGCATCACACACTTTTGACATTTTCTCCCCCAAGAATTTTATAATGTTGGATATAGTTCAAATGTTAACATCCTTATTCTCTTGTGTTTAATGGTAGCTCACAAACCAAGTAGACACGTACTGTGATTTTAATCTCATAACTGTGTTCTGTTATTCAGCACAATCACACACAAAAAGTCCCGGTTTGACTTGAACACGCTTTTAGGTTACACTGAACACTATACACTGTGGACTGAATATTATTTATTATTTAGAGAATATTATTTCTGAGCACAGCAGTGCCTTGCTTTAAGCCTTACTTCTGATTCCAGCAAAAGTCCATGCACTAAAAACATTCACTCGGATGCAGAGTACAGGACGATCGACAGAAACTGTGACTTAAAAGAATCAAGATTTAGTAAATATATATCCTCCAAGATGGCTCTGAGACAGGTCTCCATCCTATCTTACCCCAGCTATCGCAGAGCATTCATTGTATGACACTAGCTGTAGCTGCTAGTTGCTAGCATTAGCATTTAGCCTGTTTTTTGAATCAAGCATCAAGCTCGGGAATGCTGCAAAACTGAAGTCAGGATTGCAAATTAGCCTGATATTTTACTAGCTGGAACTATACACATAAAATAAAATGCCGTAAACCTTCAGTATATGCATGTGTGCGCGCTGTGGTGAACACAGTTCTTGCACTGTATATTAAAGTCAGCGAGATAACACATTGTTTCTTTTTCAATTTAAACTCCATTGATGTTTTGAATGAAAAGATATTCACAGCTTTATCTGTTCAGCAGCGTGGACAAAAAACGCTAGGCTGCATCAGAGAAATCTGCTCCGAAGTCAGACAGCAGGTTATTAAAGATTGTATAGGACACACTAGGCTGAAAGGAAACGCATATTACAATCTATGCAACACAGTTTTCTTTCGGGTGACCTTAAAGCAGCAGACGCGATGTTTCCATCCAACCTTTTCAATACCAGGTGAATTGTGCAGTTGTGTCTAATAAAGTGGCCAGGAAGAGAATCCAGTGTTTAAAAAGACAGCAATACTGCTGTACTCCATACGCATACTGTACCTGCACAGTCAGTAATGATCCTATAAAATAACCTACTGTATATGGCATGTGTATAAGACTAATAAGAATACAGTTCATAAAGATAATAAACACGTTACACGTCTGATATACTTGCTTGTTTGTTCCTGATTCTCTTGACAATTTAGCGCATGGTGGTAGTTTATGTGTTTCGGGACCGGTTCATGACCCCTCTGACCCCTATTTCTCACAGGCATCAAGCACAAACTGATGCTGGAGGGACAGAGCGTGTTGCCACGGCGACGAGGGAAGGCGCTGTCCTCCCGCGCCGCGTGTAAAAGCAAGAGACTGGCCAACAAGGGCAGCTTGGGTGTGAGCAGCAAGAGTTTCCATTGTGAAGTGTGCGAGATCCACGTCAACTCGGAGACCCAGCTCAACCAGGTAACACAGACTGACTACTTTCACTTTAGGAAAGGAAGTTTCACTTTAATTAACGGAAAGTTCACCAGTTGTCAGGGAAGGATTATGCACAAAGGCAGATCAATTCACAGTGTGACGCAATCAATAACCGATTTAAATAAATCAAAAAAGAAAGAAAAAGAACTGGGTTAATTAAGGACCCTTTAACACATTAAAACAAGAATCATGACTGTAGATCACTTAAACATGTAAAACCTATAGCTATAGCTATAATGGTGAAAAAGTGAGACTAATCAGAAAAAAAGTCTTGAACTTGCTAGAAAGCATCAAGATTTTTGGAGCAATGGAAAAAGATCATGTTGTCTCATGAGTTCAGATTGCCCAGGTTCCCGAGCAATGTGTGCATCAGGGTTCTCAAGGTTTCTTCCTATTGCCATCACAGGGAGTTTTTCCTTGGCACTGTCGCCGTCGACCCCTTGGCTTGCACATCAGGGACAATCTTATAATTCTGATTCATTCACACTCCATACAAACGTCCTTAATTCTTTTGATTGTGTAAAGCTGCTTGGCGACAATGACAGTTGTTAATTGCATAGTGTCCACTGTACACACCTCTGGAGGCAGTGTTATGATCAGGAGTTGCTTCAGTTGGTCGGGTCGAGACTCAGCAGCGTTATGTGGCAATAAAATGAAGTCAGCTGACGACCTGAATGTACTGAATGACCAGGATAGCACATGTATAGAGTTTGTCTTCCCTGATGTCACAGGCATATTCAATTCAGAGTGTAAAAGAGTGGTTCTGGGAGCACGAGGAACCGTCAGATTTGCCCCATCATGTTGAACAGGCATAACGTCCCTGACTAAGACCATCCATCCACCATCTATAACGCTTATCCATGGTAGGGTCACATGGGGCAGGGTACGCCCTGGATGTCAAGAACACACACCTGTTCACCCACTATAGGCAATTCAAAAATGCCAGACACATGTCTTTAGACTGTGAAGTTCACACACACAGACCAGAGGCAAGATTTGAACCTCCAGCCAAAGTGGTATGTAAGTGAGCCTCCACTTTGGCCATTTATATAGAGCTGGAAAAAAAGGATATTTATCACAGACAAAACACAGACGAGTCGGCTTTGTCTCAGTGACACGGCTGATCTCATAATTTGTTCCAAACTGACAAAATGAATGAGAGAATGAATCACTGTCAACACGCTGATGTGTTTGATTTTTCTTTTTTTTTTTAGATTCGTATTCATATTACGTACAAATATCTTTGCTTGTTTTTTTTCATCCCAGCACATGAACAGTCGCAGACATAAAGACAGATTGGCCGGAAAGCCTCCCAAACCCAAATTCAGCCCTCACAGCAAGTCTCAACCGACCTCAGCGGTGTCTGTAAGATGTACACACTCTCTCACACACACACTCACATACACACAGTATATATTTCTATATAGTCGTGTCTCATATGATGGATGTCTCTTATGCGTTGCAGAGTATCAGGTGGAATGGCTATGCGGGAGGAGCCATGTCAGCCATGAAGAAAGTCTTTAACCAGTACAGCCTCACCTCTCTCTCCTCACAGGTGAGTAACACACCTGCACATCAGGCCTACTTATTCTCCTGTCCATGTTCGTTTTGTTCTGCCTTTTACACTTTCTTATTTCAGACTTTATATCGGTATATCATCACCTATTTATACACTTGTATCCGCTTTCTTTCTCCCTTTAAGACCAAACTGGCTCTCCAGAAGCAGCTGACTAAAACTTTGACCACCAGTTTCCTGCCCGCTACTATAACTCCGCCCACGCTCTGCACAGTGGCGACCAATCCGCTGGCTCTCCGACACCACGCCGGTGCCGCCTTCATTCCAGCTCCGATCTTAGGCCCCACCCTCTTTCGGCCTGCGCCGGGACCACTGCGGGCCACACACACACCAATCCTATTCTCACCTTATTAAAGTATGCATAAACATATATACACATATACACAAATACACATGAACATACACGCACAGTTACGGTACAGGTATGATTTCGGGGGGAACAGTTGAATTTCACACACTGACACACACACACACACACACACACACACACACACTGCACTCTCCTCTAGGACTGTGGCCCTCACAAGAGGATCACTCTTGAACTATGCAGCACACAGAAAGGTAGAACGCAAAGACACCGAAAAAAAAAAAAAAAGAAAAACGATTCGAGAGAAAAAAACACGGAATCAAGAGGAGACGCACGCGCACAAGGCCCCCACACAAGGGGCGTGGTGGTGGGGGAGGGGGAGGGCCCTAGAGACCTCATTGACCCGCCCACCTCTCTCTATTCTTTCAAATCGAGGTTGACTGATAGGTCATGCCTCCAGGGAAACGCGTGGAGCCTCGTATAGTTGGCTGGGACTTGGTATAGTTTTATAAGACATTAACCATAGGAATTTACTGTGTAATTTATTAGAAGTACAGCAGCATTAGAGACATAGAGCACATTTCTTAGTGAGACAAATGCAAACATCCCTTTACTCAAGGCTTCTTTTTTTTTTTCAATCCATGTTTATGCTTTTTAAACAGATTTTTTCTTTCCGCCCTCCGACACAAACAAACATGTTATTGCTCCCCTGGAAAAACCATAAGAGCTGTCGCTTTGCATCGTGGGTAATCATCACGGACTCATCAGTGAGTACAAGTGCAGTGCACTGAGATGACAATTTGCAGGCAAATCAGTGCTCCATCGCTAACACGCACACACACACACACACACACACACACACACTCGCGCACAATCAGTGTTCCAATTTTTTTTCTGCGTAGATAAGATCAGACTGATATACACACACACACACACACACACACACACAGATGATTAGAACAGCCTCCCCGTACGCCGGGATATTTTGCTCTCAGTGTTATCTCATTAAGACCCCACAAAGGTCATCCTGCCAGTCAAAATTCATCTCAAGTCACCTGATTACATTCTCAATCCTCGCCATGTTATTCGAGCGTGTGTATGAGAGTGCGTATGAGTACGAGTATGTGTGCATGCGTGACACACACACACACATCAGCCTCATTCTCTCATAGACGCCGCAGCACATCTCTGGCACACAGCAGCGCTCTCTGCTGTACAACCATGAACACTGTAGTTATTTATTTTTACATCCTTCCAGATGATTGGGGGATTTCCAAAGGAAAACTCCAGAATTTTTAACTTTAATCTTTAAGCATCAATTTACATATCACCGACCAGAATTTCGATGTGTGGAAAAGAACAGAGGAAGCTGTTTATACAGAGCTCATTTATAATAGAAGTCTAAGGAGGGACGTGTCTCTGTATGGACACACAAAGTTCTTTAGCTGTGATCGTATTGATCCTATAATGACTCCGCCCACATCCACATCTTCCTAAATAGATTGAAAAAAAGATATATATTTTATGTGGTCTTCACGGTCAGCAGAACTTAGTCTTTTTCCTAGAACTATTAAAACACCAACTGAAGGAAGATTGGTGTCCGTCACTCCAGTGCAGGTGTAGCGATATATGGATATAGACAAAAAGACAGTGTTGTACTCAAAATGTTTTAGTCATAAATCCCTGCAGCTCTGTATGATTTTTAAAATACTGTCTTGGGACCGTAGGGCACACCCCTTTTCCACCAAAGCGGTTCCGGAGCTAGTTTGGCCCTCAGATGGAAAGAACGGTTCCATGGTGGCACCGACACTTTGCTTGGCTAGAACAAAGAACCGCCTACGTCAGGGGTAGAGGAGAGGGATTATTATGGCAAACTAAACGTTTGTGACCGCCATGTTTGAAAATCGGACTCAACATGCAGTGGGCTGCTCAAATGCTTTCTAGTAATGATGAAAACAGAAAAACCGCTGAAGAGCAGCGGTTTTTTTTTTTTTACCCCTTTTTATTCGAATTTTTCCGATTTTCTCCCCTCATTTTTAGTCGTGTCCAATTCCTCCCAGCCGCTAGAGGCTCCCACATTAAGCTTCCACCGTCAGTCGGGAGGGCCTCAGACCGACCCACGTGTTTCCTCCGATCCGACCATTGTTTCCGACCATTGTTTTCGAACTGCTCGCTCACGCACCGTTAGGGGCGGCGTAACACACTCGGAGGACAGCGCTATCCGCTCCTTCCCCTTGCGTGAGCTCACAGACGCCCCCTGATTGGCTTGTAGAGCCGTCATTAATGTGGGAGCACTGAGTACCTCTTATCCCTCCCCCCAGAGAGAGCTCGGCCAATCAGCTCTCTCTAGACCTCCGGCTGTGAGAGGTAACAGCATCACCCGGGGTTCGAACCAGCGATCTCCGGATGATAGGGCGAGCACTTTACCACTGCGCCACTCAGAGGCATCATGTTGAACTTTTTGTTGTGCTTGCTGCTGGAATTTTTTTTGCTTTAGCATTTTTTTTAGCATAGCATTTTTCTTTCCCGCCAGCATTGCTGTTAAGTGCTAGCATTGCCGCTAAGATTGCTGGGAAGGTAGAGATGAACACAGATGTATATGTATGACATAATCACGTCATGCTGAACCAGCACTAGCACCAGACATGAACTAGGAAACCCGGTTCACTTTGGCGGAAAAGGCGCTATGGTGGGGTAGACCATGGATGGCCTGGATGGGGTGGGAGACAGTGGGAGGAAACCAGAACATCGTTGAAAATCCACTTTGTCGCAGTTGATGGTCCATCCACTGCTACAGTATGTGCAAATGCATCGCTTAAGATTGAAACGATATTGAGTCGTACCTTTGTCCTGAGGAAGAGTTTCTCTATACCAATATGTGCACTTTGAACAAAAAAGTTATGGCCACTTTTGCATTACTTCCTGTTCAGCCCTTGTGGAAGCAATACAACAAAAAAATGATTGTCATATTAGTCATAATTTCCCAAGAATTGCACGATATCCCATATACAATATAAGTGTAATTTACACATCCCTTTGATGAACATTTTCACATGAAGTTTCTACAAAAACAAGTCCGTAAAGTAAATCAAAAAGCTGTCATTTACAAAACGTTTCTTTACAGTGAGTTTGGATTAAACAGACGTTCTGTTCTTTTCCTCTATGAAAAATAGTGAAATTCATATCGGTGATACACACACATATTCACATGAGCAGCAGATTAAAGTTGACAAATGTCGGAGTTTATCTTTTGACCTGCAGTGCCGTGCTCAATCTGTTACCTTCATTCATCTGCTCATTCTCTTTATTTTTTTTCCCTCCATCTTCTGAAATATTAAGATATTTTACAAAGTCTTTAAGAAGATTACTTTAAAAAAAAAAGTTGTCTATATTAGGTTGTATGTAGATTTATAAATATGTAGAGAGTACGTAGGAAAATTTATCAGAGTCATTTTATCGTCATTATCGACTACGATAAGAACGATTTCTATCGGAAGCGTCTTCTATCGTTCGCCAAGTCATTACAAAGATTACAAAGACTACGAAATAAGAATATATGCCAAGAATGAGTTAGTATATTTACCTACTTTTTATGATTTAATATATTGAAGAAAAAAATAATAATTATCAGTGTGGAAGGATATTAAGGTGTGTTTGTATGTGAGTGAGTGAGTGAGTGTGTGTGAGTGTGTGAAAGATTATGCAAAAGAAAAAGAGAGAGAGAGAGAGAAAGAAAGAAAAAAAACAGCATGATTAAATGATATGTCTTATAGCACTTGGGACATTTCAGCTTCAAAAGCCTTCAGTGACGGGCGAGTCTCAGGGCTCCTGTTTCAGCTCCATCAGAGGAGAAGTTAAACAGAGTAAAACATCAGCCATACTGTAATCCAACCCGGAGCAGAGCAACAAAGGGTGTGGCTCAGGATGTGGATGGGTCAAAGACGTAAAAAGGGTTTACAACACGACGTACAGGTTATCAGCAGTGCAGAAAACTATAACGCACGCTCTCAAAACTGTACGAGCTGTAACAGTCAAATACACCGATCAGTCATAATATTAAAACGCGAAACATAAAAACCCAATATACATCTCTGACTATGACTCCCTAAGACCTCTGGGGTGTGCTGTGGTGTCTGGCGAAGTATCCTTTGGGTGCTGTGAGTTGCGGGGGTGGGGCCTCCATGGATTGGACTTGAATTTGGAGGCAGGATCAACAACCTTGAACTCTTTGCCTGCTCAGCCTCATACACAGCAGGCTCTGATGCACTGAGTGTTCTGATACCGTTCTATCACAACCAGCATTAACCTTTTTCATCAATTTGGCTTTTCTGTGGGATCAGACCAGACGAACTGGCCTTTGGTCCCGACAGGCGTAGATAAGCCTTGGGTGCCCATGATCCTGTAAGTTTATTCATCCGTTCATTCATTTATCTTCTATATCGCATATCCTGATAGAGGGTCACACGGTCCTGGAGCCTACCCCAGGAGACTTTGGACAGGGTGCCAATCCACCACAGGGCACACACACACACGCACACACACATAGGCAACTATGGGCAATTTCTGTGGGAATGTTAGTTAGCGTAATCTGCATGTATTTGGACTGTTGGAGGAAACCGGAGTACCCGGAGGAAACCCACCAAGCACTGGGAGAACCCGCACACAAACCAGATGCGGGAATCGAACCCCTGACCCTGGAGGTGTAAGGCGACAGTGCTATGTATTACACCACTGCGCCGCCTCCTGTCAGCTTACTGGTACATAATTGCTGATTAATGTCATTCCATTCACCTGGTAGTGATGTTAATGTTATGGCTGATGGGTGTATTTGGATTTAGTGAAATGATCAAATAAAACAAAACAGTGTATAAATTGTACAGTGTTATTTGCTCACGAATTATAACTAGCTAAAGCCTGATGCGTTTTTTTTCTTTTATATATAATAAGCCTTATTGAAGAGCATTTTAATGTGCTGCTGCTCATAATTTTAACTCCAAAAAATCCCAAGTAATCCAATTATAAACAGAGTACAAAGAATTAGTTTTTTTAATTTGTTTGATAAACATCCTTTTGATCTTTGATCCATTGATGACGCTTCCTGAAAGTTCAGAAATCCCTGTCTTTCTCTGTCTCTCTATACGTGCGTGTACATTATATGCACATGTGTACATGTGTGTGCTTGGGTGTGGATAATATCGGTTATCATCACACACACACACACACACACACACACACAAACACAAACACGCACACACGGAAAGGGCCCTGGAGATGTGTTGTGCTTGTTCTCTCCTTCAGTATGTGAAATATGTTGAGCAATAACACTGTTTGGAGCTGCAATAGCCATAATCAGAGTGTGATACACGTTTCCTTTTATATGAAATGGGAATTTAGCCATGATTTTTTACTTGTCTATGTGACACTGGTCATCTCGCTGTCTGTCTTTCGTCTCCTCCTCCGTTTTGGTCAGTGTTGATTTAATGCCGGTGAAAAGGTCTGTGACATTTCGTGTTTGTTTTTTCTTCCTTTCTTCCCCCCCCCCTCCCCTCCCCCCCGCCCGCCTCGCACTCCGGACGAGATTGAATCTGTGTAATGGTACGTCTTGTAGGACGGGAGGCAGCCATGGAAACATCGGTTGCCAGCGGTGACGAGACAGACGAAGGCATTTCGCAGCGCATTTGCTGCAGTGCTTTTAAAACCGACTTCAGTAGTCCTTTAGTGGAAGTGCAATAAGGGAGCAAGGTCTTGTTCTGTTTGCATACGTTCTCATACAGAAAAGGAATACTCTAGTGTTCTCTAGCTACTCTGTATTACCCCAGACAATACAGTACATTCAGTATTAGTCAAACCTGTTTAGTCAGACTGACTTGCTGTGAAATGTTTCAAACATGCAGTCAGTCACTCAGTCATCTTCTATAGCGCTTTATCCTGTATTCAGGGTCGCGGGGACCTGGAGCCTATCCCAGGAAACTTAGGGCACAAGGCGGGGTACACCCTGGACAGGGTAACATGCAGTCAGTGAATGTTTAAAACATGACTATACAGGATCATGTACAGGAATAAATAAAATGGCAATAAAGTCCGTTAATTCAGGATAAATAAATGTGAAAGAAAGTTTTACCAAAGCTGGTACTTATGTAGTGTCGTGAAGCAATACAGTACATTAACACAGTGGTGTCTACCAGGCGTGCAACACATCGCTGTGTGTATCTGGCTATAACAATTTTCGAACAAATTTATTCAGTCCTAGTGCATTTCTTCAAACAAATAAAATAATATGATACTATAATAACAACAATAACCCTGACCAGGCAGTTACTGAAGGTGTATGAATGAATAAATGAATTATTTAAACAGCGCAGCATTTTTATGTTAAGGGAAATGTTGTTTTGTCCTAAAAACTTCAACTGCTTCGGGAGAAAAAAGTTCAGTATTTGGGTCTGTGTAAGTCTACAACATGATCTTTATATGCCATGTTTGGAAAAAAATGTGGCTAAAAACTTATGGGGATCAGGATTTTAGTTCTCTTGCTGAAATACTCACTCACACACTCATCGTCTATACCACTTTGTCCTGTATACTGGGTCGCGGGGGGCCTATCCCAGGAGCCTTAGGGCACAAGGCGGGGTACACCCTGGATAGGGTGCCGATCCATTGCCAAGCACAAAAACATACACACACGCACTTATTTAATCTGCACTTTTTGGACTGTGGAAAGAAACCGGTGCAACAAACCAAGCACAGGGAGAACATGCAAACTCCATGCACACAGATCCGAGGCGGGAATCGAACCCAGACCCTGGAGGTGCAAGGCGACAGCGCTAACCACTAAGACACTGTGCCGCCTCAGTTGGAAAAACACTTCACATAATGCAACAAGCTGGGGGAGAGCAATCTTCTTACTGTACTGTATATGAGGTCACCATAGAGGAAAGTCTAATTTGTTTGTTTACACAAACGAACCGGCCATTACAAAAATGAAAAATGGACAAAAAAAACAGGAAATGTACAGTATTTCTCAAAATTGTTTTGGAAACCCATCTAAATGACAAAAAAAATTATTTTGTATATTTTAAGTGTTGGACTACTAAAAGGTCATGGGTTCAAAGCCCAGCATCACTGAGCCACCTCTGTTCGACTCTTAAGCGAGGCCTTCAACCGTCAACTGCTCTGAACATGGGTGTCTGCCATACGTCATAAACATAAAGGTAAATATTAATCCACAAGACAAAGCAAAAAAGGGAAAGCAGATGAATGGATGAAATAATTCTTTCAAAATAAAAGGATGTAAGGCAACATATTCTTGAGTAATGAGTAAATGACTAGACTATGAAGAGTGCCCAAGCACTTTTGTCTGTTTATCACATATGACAAAGTGACAAATATTAATCAAGATATATGAATATTCAATTTTGTAGTATATTGTAGGCAGTCCCTGACTTACGAACGAGTTCTGTTCCGGGAGAACGTTCGTAAGTCAGATTTGTTCTTAAGTCCAGCAAAGTGAGTCTATGGACTGTGAATTCTGTTTTGTTGAGGATTTTGCAAAAAGTAGGATTATTCACCATCAGGACAGCTTTACAGGACAGCCATTTTCTATCATCGTGCTCTCGGACTGATTCGTTGAAAACGGTGAGGCCGACTCATTTCTCCCGTACCCCCCACATGCAAACACACATGCAATATACCGGACTTTGGACATTTTATACATTCACTTACCCACTAAAAAATATTGTATATAATTGTAAATATTGGTATCTGGTTCACTGCAGTGTCTATTCTTTGTACAATACACGTGAGATACCTCAGTGATTGAACCAGAAGTAGAACCGTGGTCCGTTCGTATCTGCGGAAATTCATAACTCAAATGTTTGTAAGTCGGGAACTACCTGTGTTATTTCCTCAATTGATGCACATGAATTTAACGCATACATCACAATTATAAAGACGACTCTTTTGCTGTGTGTTTTTGTCACTTGGTATGTGGGAAACAAAGGTGGCAGCTGCAAGATCATAGTGTATTCTTGCACAGACTCAAATACTGTATGCTCCTTGCACAAACTGTGTTAAACCGTCTCCATCGTGATGCACACCTCTAATCTCAACCTGTTACCGTGTAAATATTTCTGACAAGATTTAAAAAACTTTTTTTACCTATACTGTATCTCGTATGTATTTGTTTCTATCATGATCCGATCATCCTTAATATCAATGGATACGCACACATAAACACATGTTATTCACGTAAAAACTCTCTGAAATGACTACTTTGCCTTTAGACTTCTATTACAAATCAGTTCGGACTAAACAAGTTTCTATTTTGTTTCCTCGGAACATTTTAGTCCTTGCTATACATGTAAAAAAAAAAAAAAAAAAAGAAACACTAGAGTATTCCTTTAGGCAGCTTCTAGAATGCTCTGAATGATTTCTCTTCCCAAACACACACACACACACACCTCCTCTGCCACAATGACAGATTTTCATTAAGAAGCTCCATATACAGTAGATGTATTTTTAATACCGCGTTTATGTGTTTCAAGTGTGCAGCTACATTCGCAAATCATGAGCACATGGTCCAAAAGCACAAACGAACACATCGTGTGTCACGTACATTCCTCCTTATGAGCATTTCATCAGGACCGGGCGGTGAGTGTATGTCTGTGAGTGTGTCCGTCTGTCTGTCTGTCTCTCTCTCTGTCTGTCTGTCTCTCTGTCTGTATGCCAACGATGCTGTTTATAATTCGATTTTTTTTCTAAAACGTAAGAAGATGAGCTGATTATCTTCTTCAAAGGGACATGGCCAGTATCTTTGGATGGAAATAAAGTTGTTCATTCTGTTTTTGACCCAGTAACAGAGAAAAAAAAAAAAAAGCTGAACTTTTTTGTCATTTTATTTCATTAGCTGTTTTACTGTACAGAGCATGAGTGCAAATGAGAGAGTGAAAGTGAGAGAGTTAAAGAAAAAATAAATCAATTGGATCTTCCTTTCAGCAGTGTGCCTGTTGTTTCTGGGGATCGTGGGAATGTTTGTTGGTTATTAGCCGAAGGGAGACGGCTTGTCGTTTTGTCTTGCGTCAAAATGACGTGTCAAAACAGCCGAAGGTCCTGCGAAAACACACAATCTTTCTCTAAACCTGGACAACTTGCAAAGAATAAAATCACCTGTTCACAGCTTCAATATTAAGGGAAATAAATCTGTCATTACTTCACACACTCCTCAGATCCTCCTCTTTCCACATGTTCTTGTGTTTAAGTGCACTGCTAAGGTTAATCAGACTAGAGGAACTACAGTATCTTGAATATGGAGGAATACTGTATACTGTATCTTACGTTCTTATGTAAGAAGTTATTGTTATCATATTAAACATGTTTTTACTCCTTTACAAGAGGTGTTCAAGTCAAACAGGGATTACTTCTGATTACACTAAAGTTATATACCTTTATTTCTCTATACTGTATAATCCCCTGCTACACTAATGCACTTTTCCCAGTGTTTCACTAGTGCTTGGATACCATCAAGTAGAAAGTTTTCTCAGTACACTAGAGCCATGACCGGACTGCCTGCTTCACGTCTGCAACGCTGACCTCCCAGGAACTCCCTTAATGGCCCATACATGTGGAAATGGCTTGAAGCCAGGTCAGGACTGTACTGAGGATGTAGCAAAAACTCCCAGCCGAGTTTCTGTAATGTGCAAGTGGTGTTGGAGAATGATTGGCTACAAGTTATCCGTTGATTTTTCCAAATATTCACAGGAACGACTGCAGTGTGCGCAGAGTCACATGGACTTATTTAAAACGTTTATATCATTCAAATTTCAATCGGTTTTATGACTTCATTCACAAGCAATTTCATTACAAGTCCCAGTTTGACTTGAATGCCCCTTCGGAAATTCTTAAAATTATTATTTGCCAATATATTTCAAGCTTGAGTAAGAACAAGTAAAAATGTCTAGAAGTAGGTATAATAATCATAAATTTGCTTTATTGCAATATTACATAAATTAGATGAACCGACTACATTTTGGAATCAATCCAAATACGGTTAAGGTCATTTTTTTTCTTCACTAGCTTCCTTTCTTTTTTTCCCCTTCCTTTTTCCTTTGTAAATGTCAATATTTAATCATGAATATGTTATGGTAATTTAAAACTTACTTACTCTATTAAAAGGTAAAGTTTCAGGTAATTATTAGTAGCGATTATTATTATTATTATTATTATTATTATTATATTTTGGGAAAGGCAAATGGAAGGGTCTCAACCTCAGCACAAAATGCACTTTTTTTGAGTTATGAGGATCTGTTTGGTACCCTTGTCAAACTTTTCTCCCCTGACTCCTATCCCGCTTGTTTAGTGTCCATGTAGAAAACAAGACTTCGTGTGTAAGAACGTGAACATCTTGGGTAGAAATCATGTCAGTCAAAGATAAATACCCCTTCGGAAATGGAGACTTTAAGACTTTAAATGGAGAAGATTGGTTAAACCGTTTGGGGGCTAACAAGGTCTGTTTGGGACCTGCCAAAAAAACGGATTTTTACATTCATTTCGCACTTTTTCAATGTGTGAGTCATGACATGAAACCAAAGGCCAAACCAGGCCCCCTCACACACATACACACACAGGAGAATAGAATGGCCAGATCTCAGAGACCCTATGTCCTACAAATAGAACCAAACCAGCCACCCGAAACCAACGCTCACCCTAAGTCACAATTTCTCCAGGAATTTACTTATTGTAAATTATCTCTTGTGGGCCAACCACAGAACCTTTAAATCCACTAGGGGACCCACACTTTTGGAAACACTGAGTTAAACCACTTTTCACGGCAAAAACTATTTAATAAGCTATAAATACAAGGTGACCCAATGTCTGGATCAATAGCCGTTTTCCTATTTTACATTTTCTTTTTATTTCAGACACACAATGGCTTCAGACATAACACCGCTCAACCCTTTTATTTGAGGACATCTGAAGTCAGTAGTTTATCAGAATCAGTACAGAACTACATCAATTCTGATGAGTGAAGAAATGTTCAGTGTTTTTGTATTCGGCGTATACACCCTGGGTCGTGTGGTGAAGTCCGAGGCAGCCAGTTTGACCATTTATTCTGTTAAGTACATATAGTCTCCAGACTACTGGGCCACCCTGCATAATATAATCCTAACAAAAATACAGTCGTGTCTTTTTATATAACATTTCCAATAATAAAAAAAATAATAATAATTTATTATAGGATTGGACTGAAGTAATAATTTTTTCTTTCGATGCTTATTCCACATTAATATTTTTTTTATATTCTGGGTATTAAATTTGCTCTATTTTATCAGTCATTAATTTGACCTACTTTATATAACATTCAGAACAGTTACTTATGTTCCTTCCCTCCTTTCTTACTTACATACTTTTTAATCTTTTTTTTTTTTTCATTTTAAGGATTTACTTACTTAAAGATGCTACATTCTCGTTCTGAGCCCAAAGTTCCTGCTTATACAGTACAGTACAGTACAGTACCTCCTTTCGTAAGAAATGGCTGTGCTTCCAGTGGATGAAGATCTTTGGAGTAATTAGTGACTACAAAACATTTTTAGCAAACACATAGAACTATAATCTATGGACTATGATGAGAAACCTCAAAGTCTTGCTTATTAAACTAGTTCCCATATGTAAATACTGTTGCCCCGCAAGTGCTAAGAAACAAAACAGAATACAGATGAGCTAACATTAGCTAACATTAGCGGTGCACTTAAATGCTAACACTTTGTAAATAGAACCAGTTTAAGAGCATGTGAAATAATGTGCAACATTCAGGAATTTATAATCATTTTACAGTGGTACCTCGGCATACGTCCTCAG
The DNA here is from genome assembly GCA_030014365.1 of Clarias pachynema. NCBI lineage: Eukaryota > Metazoa > Chordata > Actinopteri > Siluriformes > Clariidae > Clarias > Clarias pachynema. Next base: position 6,793,932 of record JAQMYL010000008.1, on the reverse strand, counting down.
GAATTTTCGCCTTAAGAACTGAAATTTTGCAAGAAATTTAACCTCAGCATATGAAGCATTTCTGTTTAAATAAATTGGGAATATTGGGAATATTTTTTGGGTAAAGCTGGTCCGGATTATCTGTATTTACATTATTTCCTATGGGAAAATGTGTTTCGCAATCCAAAACTCACCTCCGGGCCAGATTAAACTCATACGCTGAGGTACCGCTGTATTACATCATTTCCTTTATCTTACTTCTCGTCCTTCATTTTAATTTCTTCTGTCTTACGTGCGGTATTGCCTAAACCATTTCAGAAAATGTTTATCTCACATCTCTCTCTCTCTCATACACACACACAGGGACATATTTTATCAGAGATATACTGCCAGGTGCGAGAGCAGCCACCATTTTAAGGTCACCACAGGCTTAGCCAGGAATGAAATGAAATACGCGCAAGTATATAAAAGGAGATAAAGGGCAAACAGAAAGCAATTCTGCTCTTTTCTCTCCAAGAAATAACACTGACATGCTCACGGCAAGGTTCAGAGCCAAATGGACTCAGTTAAAGCAGTAAACAGCTGGAATATAGGAGACGTGACCTTAGCTAAGATTTGTTCACTTTCTTGCTCGCTGTTGGGGTAAAACAGGTCAGCTGACTTTTGCACTCGGCTACACACCATAATCAGGTAAAATTAGCAGAATTTTCAAAGGAGGAGGAGGGGTGAGAGAGTATTTTGATATAATATCGGTATTGTATATTATATACAATAATATAATATTTATGATCTTGTCAGGACAATGTAGCTCCATTAAGCAGCTGACTGGACACTAAAATACTAAAATCAGGAACAAGCGAGATTATTTAGAGAGACACTTGTAAAAAAACTTGACACGGTGGCTGAGAAAGTGTGTGTGCATAGAAGTGAATATGCAGAGCATACAACATTCAAGGTCACATGTTATAGTCCCTTTGAAAAAAATTGCACAAGTCTTGGAGGTCTCCAAAATGTGAGCTGAAAAACAAGATCCATGTGGCTGCTTGATTTTTTTTTCTGTTTCACTCCTTTTCCAAACTCACAGTTTCAGTGTCTGTAGCTTCAAATGATCTGACACTAAACAATCATTTGTGTAATTATATTTTTTAAGTCAATCAGAGCACAAAACCAGAAATGTCCATGTTTGAGATCTCATCAGGCATTTCCCTTACCTGCATTTTTGAGACATCCACAATATTTAGCTGTATAAAAGTTAAAACACAACTAAGACCTGAATAAGGCCATGTTACCTGATAACCGCTAACCTAGGCATTCTTAATAGCTTTGGCTCACTAGGTCTTCTTTTAATAGTCACCCGTTACCCTAAGTTGCTCTGACAGAGCTGAACATTGAACCGGGGGAAGGTCTCTTGGTATATGAGGTCACAACCTGGGGAACAATCTAATTGGCTTGTTTAAGCCCCAGCCAATACAAAAACAGAAAAAGGTCAAAAAGCATTTTTTATAGTAGAGTTTTTTTATAGTATAGTATTCATTTGTCACAAATACGTTCCTGCACAGTGAAATTCTTCTCTTTGCATATCCCAGATTAGAAGGTCATGAGTTCAAACCAACATGCTGGGCCCTTGAGCAAGACCCTTAAGATGTATAATGAGAAAAATGTAAGTCACTCTGGATAAGGGTGTTGGAACCACTGACCTTCCCGTCAGTAACCCAGAGCCTTAACTCTGAGATCTACCACTGCCATCCATATGTCCAGTATATACACACACACACTGCCTGGCCAATAAAAATTGCCCATTTCAGAAAAGTCAAACTGTTCAGCAAAGAAAACAACTAAGGAGATTTGTGATTACTGGAAGTGGGTTAAGAACCCTTCAACACATTATCAAAATCTGGAAGGATAGTGCTGAACCTTCAACTTTGTGGAAGAAATGTGGTGTAATGAAATCATGAATGGAGATCATTTTAACACTTGAAGATAAAAAAAAAAAGTCGACAGTAAAAACCGTCGTCGTGTTTAATGTGTGATCTGGAGTTGCTTCAGTTGCTCAAGTCTAGGCTCAGCAACATTATGTGGCAATAAAATGAAGTCAGCTGACGACCTGAATGTACTGAATGACCAGGTTATTACATATATGGAGTTTTTTTTTCTCTGATGGAACAGACATACTGTATTCCAGGACTCACACTACAGGAAAGAGTGGTTCTGGGAGCATCAGGAATCATTTCCTCGTACAACTGACTACCATATTGTGCTATAATGAAAGCTAAAGGTGACTGAATGAAATCTTAGCTTTTTAAAGCCTTTATAATGGTTCTAATCTGAGGTGCTGTTTGTTAATCGATCATTTCTAAGGATGGTGACTCTAAATGAACTTCTCCTCTGCAGCAGAGGTACGTCTTGGTCTTGCTTTCCTGAGAAGGTCTTCATGAGAGCCGGTTTCATCATGGTGCTTGATGGGTTTTGTAAATGCACTTGACACAATACTGATCCAAAAGAGCTGACCTTTGTGTCTTAAAATAACAATTGACTGTCGTTCTTCTTACTTAATTACATAATGCATTATGTTTAGTTTCATAGTGAAATCTCCAGTATTGTTCTAGAATGTAGAAAATAAATTACAAAAAAAAAATAATAATAAAAAAAACATTGAATTTGAAGGTAAATCCAAACGTTTGACTGGTACTATAGTATAATTTTGTATTTGCCATTCTTACTTAGGGTTTTGTTATCATGTTGGTATTTTGTGTATATTTTTAGTGTATTATTTGTATTTAATGTATATTATTTTCAGCAACCTAATGTTCCTAATCAAAATGTATCATGACATAATAATTGAGAATTGTCATTTCTGAATGCCTAAATTTATGTTTCAAGAAGATGATGTGTGTAGACATCAGACAAGAAATGACACGCTACAGACAGACAGCGTATATCCTCAAGGGCTGCAGAACTGCAAAGTTTTAATTTGTTAGCCAAAGTATGTGCTCTGAACTCCTCACACACACTGAAAGGAAGATCTTAAGGGTTGAACTACTTTCTATAGTAACAGCATTGACGTGAAGCTGAAAAAAGCTGATAACGTTGTACAGAAATAATCATACGCTGTCACAAAGCATTTACTACCATGTTGAAGCAGAGGACATATACATGGTATATTAGAAGATAACGGAATGTCAGGAAGAGGAAAGCGCAAAAACTCAGACTGAGAAGCAGCATGAAGTCAGTAACTTAGGATTTCACAAACAAGCAGCACTGATTTGGGGTAAATGTGTGTCTTTTATACAGCAAGATAAACACTAAAAGACTAAAAACCTAAAAACATTGGCTAATTCGACAGAAAGCCACAATAATATATGTCAAATAAACAATTAAAATTATTCATCAAGCAAACATTCATTCATCCATGGAAAAAAAAAAAAAAACATCAGTTCTTCATGTTAGTGTCCAGTGTGTATCCTCTCGCTCCGCCCACTTTTTCGTTCCCGTCCTCCCCCGTCTAGCTGTCCTGAGAGCCGCTGCTCTTGTTCTTGTTGCGGCTCAGAGGGAAGGTGGACTTGCTCTGTGGTTGGGTCATCTTGCTGGTCAGGTGGACGAAGGGCTCGATGAGAGAGCGCCTGTCGGTCACGGAAACCTCCCAGAGCCGGACCTTCTCCTGACGAGCCCACTGCTGAGCCGCCTCACTGTCCACTCTCCTCTGCTCAGCCACGTCCAGCTTATTCCCCAACACCACAATCGTCACCTGAACAGAGACAAGACAAGAGTCAAGAGGACATGGGGACACAGAGGACGCATACAAAAAGATGTAGAAAAATCGTACGGTAGATTCAACGGGTGTTAAAAGAAAAATCTTGTATTACACAGTAGAACTGCGACTCATAGGTAGACTATTGATTTGCTTTGATCCAATAGCGCCAAAGTTTACAGTCTGATTTGTGAAGAAACTCTGGAAATAACAATTCAACACATTATAAAACCATGAAGGATAGTGCTGAACTTTGTCAAATAAATTCGATCGGAAAACATCATGAAAGGAGGTCACTTAAAAACTTAGTGGTAAATAATCAACAGTAAAAACTTTAATAGTGAAAGTAAAAGCATTTTATGCTGGGGTATAAGCTGGAAGTGCATGATGGGTGTCTAATGTTTACTGTCTGATTTGTTTCAAGCAGCTGTATTTCTTACAGGTTGTGAACTATTAAACGCTACTAAAAGAATCTATAAATGATATCCTGTATAACGCGAGTCGCTGATTGATCAAACGCCATACAAAATGCTAAACTGCTTTTCCTGTTTTACTGTATCTTTTAACCTCCATAAATATAAAGGAAGCTTAGGAAGCGATACTCTTCCAAAAAACGAGATTATTTGTTGTTGATAAACTCGGTTGGTATTTTCTGCACAAACTGTGCTTTATTTTGTGAAGGAATTTTTACAGTTAAATAGATCATTTAACGCCAGTCAAGTTACCCAAGTGTTTTTTTTTTCAAAAAATGTGAATCAGTTTTAAATCAAAAACTGAAACAAAAATTCAATAAACTGAATTGATTGCAAATAAAAGATTGATTAAATTGCGTAATCAATTAAATCGTGCCTCCTCGAAAAAAGATTTACCTCACGACACCTGTGTTTCGCATTTACAATTCCATAAGTAAAAAAGTATTTGCCCCCTTGTTGTTGTTGTTGTTGTTTTTTTTATATTGGTCAGACTAAGAAATGGCACAAGACTGGCACAACCAGTTATTAGGTTTAGCGGCAATTCGTTTTTCTCATAAGACCAGGCAGATTTGGACAGCTTTTTTTTCCTTAATAAATGAAATTATCATCGGAAAACTGCATTTTGTATTTATTTTGGTTATCTTTGTGTAATATTAAAATTTATTTGATGATCTGAATCATTTAAGTGTGACAAATATGTAAAAAAAAAAAAAAAAAACTTCTTCACAGCACTGTTTATAAAAAGGAGGATAAAGCACAGTTCCCGAACCTCTTTCTTGTCACGGCAGCGGTCGATCTCCTTCTTCAGAGCCTCCATGCGCTTGAACGACTCTTTGCTGTCGATGCTGTAGACGAGCACGAAGCCGTCAGCGAAGCTGAAGTAATGGCGCGGGAACTCGACCCCGTCACGCAAACCCCGTGTGTCGTAGAAACGCACCTGCTCCCTCGTGCCCCGGTCCGTCTCCACCGAGCCGATATAGATGTCCTCCAGCGTCTCCATGGGCTCGGAACCTACCACACAATCATATGGGAACATTTTACTGCACAGGTGTCAAATCTTCTCCAGAACCAGTCAGGCCTGTGTGTGTGTCAGTGTGTCAGTGTGGGCTGGTTTTCATTCCACACCAAGCAGAAGCCACACCTAATTCGTCCAGTTTAATCATTTGTTCTGGACTTTCAATGGACTATAAGGTGTGGCTTTGGCTTGGGTGGAATGAAAACCTGAGCACACACTGGCACTTTTCTGGAGATATTTGTCTCTCTCTCTGTTTTGTATAAAATATAATATACTTCATTAATGTAGGCGATGGTTGTTCAATCAAAATAATTTAGAACAAAGTAAATAATAATAATAATAATCATAATAATACACAGGCTCACCGGCAACATGATTTCCGTACAGTAACTGTTCAAGGATCGCCGTCTTCCCCACAGACGCCTGGCCGCACACCACCACCTTACAGCTCTTTCCCATGATCACTCTTCACACAGGTTCACCTCATTTACTCTAAAACCAAGAAGCACAAAACAGGAAACAGCATAATGTAGATAATGTTTGTCCCTGAAACATTAAAATGTTTTAAGTCCATCCATCCATCTGTTCAATTCAATTCAATTCAGTTTTATTTGTATAGTGCTTTCGAGAACGGTCAAAGCAGCTTTACACAATCGATGGAAATCTGTATAAATCAAGATGATCAGATTTTCCCCTCTAGGAACCTCCATCTAGAATCCATCTAGGGAACCCCTGTAGTCCAACTAGGGACCGTGGAGGCCACTAATGATTATTTATTCCCATTTTGTACGAACATGGTAGGATCTCTGGTCAACATTCACACACTACAGGAAATCTGGGAACGCCAATTAGCCTAATCTGCATGTCTTTGGACTGTGGGAGGAAACCGGATTACACGGAGGGAACTTCCCAAGCACGGGGAGAACATGTAAACTCCATGCACACGGACCCGAGGCGGGAATCGAACCCGGAACCTGGAGGTGCGAGGCGACAGTGCTTACCACTACACCACCATTACCTTCACTAGGTGTTATTAATATAATTATAATACCAGTGCATGTGCAGTAAATCACAGCTGTAATAAAACATATTTCAATATTTGATTCCTGTGTTGCAACTATTTTTGTCTTCTGAGTAGATGTTAAGGAAAAGATGCACTGCTGAGCAAATCTTGTTAAAGTTAAGTATATTTTAAGGGCCAGAAAAAAAAAAAGAATGAATGAATAGAATTTTTTTTTTTTGCAGTGTCATGATTATTACAGCTTAGTAACACTTGTACATCTTATCAAACAGAACTTTAATACATAAACATAAAGAGCTGGAGAAAACATCAGAAATACATAAACAAGATGATAATTTTAATACAGACACATTTTAGACACATACGAGAATAAATGTAGTTATTTGAGCTCTGGTGAAGCAAGCATGAGGTTTATTTTCCTGATTATCTTTAATTACTGTATATTCGTTCCAGTTTAAAACACATTGCTAAGCTAACCGTTAGCTCTCTCGTATCTGTACAGAGCTGCGACATGAACAGCTGTTTACATGTGATACAATTAACACAACATCGCTGCTCGTTTCTCACACAGTCACTACTGAGTGCGTTTTACACAAATTAACGACAAAAACGGACAAATACACACAGAAGGAAAAGGAATGAAGCTCGCGAGCTCTACTCACCAGCAACACTTCCTGTTTACACCCGCATTGTAGGGTTGCCAGGTCTGCGCAAATCTCCCCCTAATGCTTGAGAACACTGTACACCATTCTCTACTGTAATAACAACATAAGATGTATGTAATAACACAATATTACACTCACTCATCGTCTATACAGCTTTATCCTGTTTACAGTGTCGCAGGGGACTAGGCGGGAAACAATCCAATCCATCACAGGGCACACACATACACACACACTCATTCACACACTACGGGCAATTTGGGAACGCCAATTAGCCTAATCTGCATGTCTTTGCACTGTGGGAGGAAACCGGAGTACCTGGAGGAAACCCACTAAGAACGGGGAGAACATGCAAACTCCACAGACTCATACACACAGAGGTGGGAATCGAACACAGAACGGAATAGAACTCGGACCCTGGAAGTGCAAGGCAGGCGACTGTGCTAAATTAAACACAAGGTCAGGAATAGCTCAGTGCTTAAGACATTGGACTACGGTTCAAAAAAACCCACGACCACCAAGTTGTCCCTGTTTGGCCCTTGAGCAAAGCCCTTAACACTAAACTGCTCAGATGTATAATGAAATAAAAATGTAAGTCGCTCTGGATAAGGGCGTCTGCCAAATACCGTAAATGTGTAAAACACAATTATGTCTAGGTATCTAGTTGCTAAGTTGTAAGCAATTAGTCATTGTTAGGATGCCCTTTGTGACGCAACCCTCCCATTTTATCCGGGTTTAGGGGTCATTATTCCCAAACCTGAGTTTGTTCCTCATTTACTGTGACATCAAATCATCATGGCTGCCCACAGCACTGAAAATCAACAAAGTAAAACCTTAAATTGAGCTATACAGTACAGTATATAAGCTTTATATTTAACCAATATACAGACTTATTTACGTGTTAAATCTAAAACACTGACTGTACAGTTCACTGTTTTTAGAAGGAAGAGAGGTCTGAAATGATGTTATCCTGACTGTTGAATCCTCGCTTAGTACGGAAGGCTGGATTATATTTTAAATAAACTTGTTCATTGGACATTTCAAACCTGGACAAAGTCCATAACTCTGAATTGATGTTTGAATCTTTTACTACAAATCCTAAGGGATGTGCTTCCTGTTCCATTGGTCAGAGTTAACTTGAGTTAATGAGTATCACCCTGCACTACTTCAAACTCAAATACAATTCGCCATTAACCAAATGTCCTGCACCGAACAGTACATGTAATTTAAACACATGTACCATTAAACGTGGCTTTAACACTCTCTTGCTGTGCTATAACACTAGCTATTGACATCTAAGCCAAGGCAAGCCATTCATAGATGAAACTGTAAAACTGGGAACTCAACTGATTAGAAAGCAGTAGACACTGTGTGGTTCGACCTGCTGTAATAGAACATTAATCATTAATCATTAATCAGAACCTTCTGACCAATCAGATCTGAGTGAATTAATGTCCAGTCATTGATGTAATAGATAAAGGCTTCATTTCCTCAATAATCATTGATATCTGGCAACCCAGGAACCCTACTCACTCAGAGACAATGGGGATAAAGGTGATGAATAAGGACAGAGCGCCATCTAGTGTCAACAGTATCAGTAACACCAAACTGTTTTTGCTGCTTATTCATGTCATATTACAATGCAGTGTCACTGTAATTCATTTCCCACTTATTCTACTGTTTATATTTCTATTGTAGATAAATTATGAGAATGAGAATCTTTATGAATGTTTTTCCTTTTTTTTATTTGCAAAAAGGATAACATTAAACACTAGCAAACATTTTGAAATGTTTTCTTCCTTCTTAGCCTTGCTAAAAATGCACAAAAGGAGATATAAAATCCATTTAGATCACAAGTTCATGATTTTATATAGTACACACACACACACACACTATATATATATATACA
>JAQMYL010000008.1:6750896-6771682 GCA_030014365.1 Clarias pachynema | reverse complement strand
AAAAGCATAAAAATGCACCTTGAAAGTGCTTGAAAAGTGCTGGAATTTGAAGTTGGTAAAGGTGTAAGAACCCTGTATAACGGATAAGTGGTCATTTAGGGTGGTGCGTTCTTTAGTATCTGTCTGCTATAACCTACGTCAGAAAATGGAGGAAATGCCTACCGTGCTCTTTGAAATTAAGGTATAAGAAGTCAATGTCGGCCTGTACAGGTATCTCAGGGTGTTTTCAAGTCGTTTATTTTCAAGTCGTTTATTTTGATCGGTTAGAACACAATCGTTTCGTCGCTTGGGAACATTCCCCGAGTCCGCTGGAAAAGGTAGTCTGAGTTGATGATGTCATCACTGCCATCGGTCTCCCCCGAAGTCTCTGTGTGAAGATTTCACACAAGGATCTCATCCTCTGACCTACACAGCCAGAACTGATAAAGTAGGAAGGCACACGAGCATGTTGCTCTCCAGAAATATCAACATTAGGCATAGCGCAAAGGTTAAATCCCTCTTTCTCTTCTTCTCTTGTGTTTAAAGTCGCCTCACGAACCAAGTAGGTGCATACTGGAGCGAAAATAATGTGAACGCTGGCCAGCGGAGGAGTGTGGAGGGGCGAGTAATCGTTCCTGGAGGCGGTACAAATCAATCGTGCTTAATGTGAAAACGACGCCCTCCATTTATCTGGTTATCTGGAGTTTTTACAGCAATGTGGATCAACAGCCAATCTTACACTTCTCTTACAATATTCAACACATTGCATGTGAAATTCTATCTGTTTCTAAAAAAAGAAGAAGAAAAAAACATCATTGCACTGTGCTGTAGGGGACGTATGAAAAATAACTTTAATCTTAACCTTGATCTTAATGCCACCATGAACTGGCAGTTTACACAAAACATTACAGATGCTGTCATTGTTGCATCCTCCCAGGAGTAGTTAACACGGAGCGTGTGTGACCTGTTGGTTAATAGTTAATGCAGTTTGGCGAGCTAGCCATGGACACTATTGTGAACCCAAACAGAGGCCCAATGTCACTGGCAACACAGTGGCCTCCTCACTGTGCTGCTGTGCCACATCATAGCAGTTCATAAAACGTTCCGATCATCTGTTAACCGGTCTGTCCGATGGGTGCAAACGTGCAGCTTGACAGTGTTAGTGCAGCCTTATAACCGAATAAAATTACACCAATGAGCAGCCACACCAACATAACCATTAGTCTGGTACAGGTAGTCCCTGATTTATGAGCATTCAAGTTACGACTGTCCACAGATACGAACCGACCGCGGTTCTACTTCCAATACTAGACACTGCAGTGCACCAGATACTAATATTTACAGTCCATTACAGTGGAAAACAGCTGTGAGAGAGAGAAAAATGGCGTCCAGGATCCCCCTTGTGATTTAAAGGCGCAGAGACAACACTGAGAGATTTATTTCCTTAGGCGTGATTATGGTTTTTGGCCACATGATGGAAAGGGGACCGATTTAGTCAAGTGGATTGGTACGCTTTACATTGTATATTCGTGTCAAAGGCATGTAAGACTCATTTTGTCAGACTTGAGAACAAATCCGACTTACGAACATGCTCTCGGAAATTATGATTAATCACCTTCAGGACAGCAGTCTGTTCATATCTGCGGAAATTCGTAACTCAGGTGTTCGTAAGTCGGGGACTTCCTGTAGTCCAACAACAGATGTTCAACTTTGATTAGATGATTTTTAGCAGCTTTTAATAATACACACGTGTAAGACATACAGCTGCTTAAGACAAATCACACAAACGTTAATGCTGTTAAACAAAAGTTTGACAGCATTTAAAACAAAAGCTGTTAAGTCAAACGAGCAAAAATGGAACCAGGTTGACTTGAGAGTCTGTCTGTGAGTCACCGCTGTAATGTGGAGGCATTTAGATGTTGTGCAAGTCAAATTAAGATCAGCTATCATGTGGATAAGCTTGTAATATCAAGATATTACTAGTTAACAGGTTTTTAGCTTCCGTTTGACTCACTGCGGCGTTATTGTAGAAATCAAGTTGAGTGTGTGCATGTGTATATAATTCCCGTTTCCTGTTTGTTCTTTTACCTGCTTTTTCATCTCGCGTGTGTGTGTGTTCTGTCTCCTCAGGGAAGCCGAGGGCTACAAAGAGCAGGGAAATGCGTACTACGTTCAGAAGGACTACTCCGAAGCATTTAAGTTCTACACCAGGGCTATCGGTAAGAATCTGTGCATATTCCGTGTAGATTTTGCTCTCTCCTGATTTCTACTTGACGACTGATTCACACACTGAGTCTCGTACAGCAGTACCACCTGTTCATGCGCATCAGTTTTTCACGAAACATGTTTTTGCAAGTTTGTCCTTTCATGCCCTCATCTAATGGCATAAAGCAAAGTGGAGGTTTTCACCATAGTGTCATGTTGTTTTAGGACCTCGTTTCCTAGAGACCAACTCAAACATAGCCTCCAAGCCTTTTTTTTTTTTTTTTCCCCTTCATCATCTTCTTGATCCATTTATGACTTCTTCCTGGTTCAATTTACTGTTGTGTGCAGCTGAATTTTAACGTTTGCTTTGATTTACCAGATGTGTGCCCCAAGAATGCCAGTTACTATGGCAACCGTGCAGCTACACTCATGATGCTGAGCCGCTACCGGGAGGCTCTGGAGGACTCCCAGCAAGCCGTGAGGTTAGACGACACCTTCGTAAAGGTAAGACGTCACCAACTGGAATCTACTCTTAAACTTCCTTTTTTTTTTTCTTTTTTTTTTTGGGAAACACCCACAAATTAAACAAAGCCGTGTCTGAGAGTTTGGCATAACGTCCCAAATAACTCAGATCAGACAACGGTAAGATCTGGACGAGTCAGGCTACTTTTGCTCAGAGATTTTTCATAAACTCTACGATTACAGTGTCGGTTGAAGACGGCAAACTGGGGCAGTACGCAGAGATCCGCACTAATGTATTTCATCAGTTCTGAGGCTCTTTGAGTCTGATGCAGGAAATATTAGCCTGGATTAAGTTTCCACTAGAGTAGTGCATATGGATTTTTTATTAATTTATTTATTTGGTAGCACAGCGATGAGACTGTGCTCTGATAATTCTGATATGATTGACAGTTGTGCGGCTGTCTTGAAATCCCTGATGTGAACTGCTGATACATTTTGTGTTTTAAATCTGTAAGCATCATGGTTTATATAAATATCCAATATCTAAACAAACTTGGCAAATACTTCTCTCCTACCACACAGGATGCTGACATCGTTTAGAGTGCGCCACCTGCAGGATTATAGAGGAAAAACAACAATGCAAACTCTTTCAAATGCAAACATATTTTGAAAAAATATATATAATTTTTTTAGATTTTGGAGTGACATCACATCACAATATGTAACTGATTGGATCGGTCAACCTTTTTTCCCCCCTTTTTTTAAACCAATCTCTAGAGCGTGTATAGGGAGCGGTGTCTATTGGGGGGATATTTCTAAATATTTCAGGGCTGTGTTTACATTATCAAAAAACATGTGCATTAAAAGCCTCCAATCTGCATTTTTTTTTTTCCCATTGGTCTCAATCCCACTTATTACACACTGGTCTCAAAGCACAGCGAGCGCTAATTAGTCAAAAATTGCCTGCATTAGAAGTCCCGCGTGTCTGCATTAGAAGCAGCACGTGCCCGCGTGCTCGTTGTCAAGTGGAGTTTTGACACTTTGGAGGAATTTGGAGTGCTAAACGTCGAATTATTTGCTAAGTTTGTTTAGAAATAATAATTATTGTAACAAAACCAGGAGAGTATTTATAAAATATTTTAGTTAATTTTAGTTTTTTCCCCCCTGATGCATTGCTTTTGTTTTTGTCCGTATCGTTCCCTCATGGAGGTACGGTACACTTTGTAAAAGAGGGCAGTTATAAGTGGATTGTGTCCTCATTTAGACTGAGAGTTAGTGGAGCAAAAAAAATGATTTCTTAGAAGTTTGATCATACAGTAGTAATTCTGATCTGATCGCTACTGTAAATAACTGAAGACGGAGTGTCTTAAGTCGGTCACAGTTTTTTGATAGTCTTAAGTGGCTGGCGAGTGTGTGTGTGTGTGTGTGCGCACCCTGTCTGGATATCTCTTTCGGACCTTTCCTTTGTTTGGTGAAATCAGAGCCCTGAATTAAGTCCCTGACCGTTCTGTGAATGATGTAATGGAAAGATTTTAGTAAATACCTATTTGTGTGTTTGCTCACTCATTCATCCTCTGTCCCCCCCCAGGGTCACTTACGGGAGGGCAAGTGCCACCTGTTGCTCGGCAATGCCATGGCTGCCAGTCGGTGTTTCCAGAAGGTTCTGGAGCTGGAATCTGACAACACCCAGGCTCAGCAGGAAGTAAGACACACACACACACACATACACACACACACACACACACACACACATACATACATACATACATACATACATACATACATATATATACATATACATATACACACACTACAGGAATCTGACATGCCGGTCGTTTCGGATTTGCATCTTGAAATTCCTTCAGAGTGGATTAAATGTCACATTAGGGGAGAATAAAGTGGTACTGCTCACTCGCTACATTAAAGGTCCCGTAATTCAAGTTAACACGGACAGCAGAGCTCCCTTAAATATCTCAAATACCCCTTAAATGCTGTATTTATAACTGACCTAATACCAGAAACTTTCTTCATTTCACACCTCCTACAAATGTGCCATAACGTGTCATAAATGAGCTACTGCTGAGCCACGCCCCTCCAGAGAACAGCAGAGATGAGCAAACCAGGGGAGCGGATCTTCTTAAATAAGGTCACAATAGGGGAAGTCTAATTTGGTTTGTTTAAGACTTGGCCAGTACAGAAATGAAAGTCGAAGGGGAAAAAAAGCAGTAAACATTAGTTTACTGGAATGGAGACTCTGCTGAATATATAACAATAAAAATGAGTTTTGTATTAAAGGTTCCCTTTAAGGAAATTGCAGAGTCGCATCCAAAACAATTGATACTTAATTGATGAGTTTTCAGAAGGTTAGAGCCCGCTCGTTTAGTTTTTATTTGTTGCAAGTTATAGACGTTTCCGAATTGGCTGATTATAGTATTTATAGTATTATTATTAAGGTCAGATTTCTCTGTCTCTCTTTAAGAAACATAGTAAATATTATATATTTTTTTGCGATTTGTATGTAATGACGTAAAAAACTGAATACCCAGAGAATGTCAAACACGTGTAACCCTTAAAAGTCAAGAGACAACACAGCATTGGTGTCCAAGACCAGTTAAATAAATAAATAAATAGATAGATAAATAAACATACATTTTATAGATATGGAAATGACATTGCAAAAAAACTCACTAGCTGCTCATATTTCTTTCCATCATCATTTTTATTTTTTGGTCGGAGAAGCAAAAAAAACAACAACAATTAAAACATGATCGTGTGTATCTGTGCTATTTTTTTGCCTGTGTGACCCATTTTTTTTTTTTTTTTTTTTTTTTGCGCTCAGTATAGTTGGTTAAAATGTAATAAAATCAAATGAATCATATTGCCTAGGTTGTGCTATGTGGACAATCCCGAGTATGATAAATATCCATATATTTATGAAAAATATTAATGCAAAAAATGGCTAAAATGCTCTGGGTTGTAAGGGTTAAAGCAGGTCAAAGGTTGTATCACAGTCCGAATTGAAAATAAACCTGCGTATTAAATCAAAGGGATCTACATTTGTGTGTGTGAGACAGAGAGAAAGTGACCGGCATGATCAATTTACATTAGGCACCTTTTAATAATTTCTGCACAGAATTTATTACAAGAGAACACGAATTAAGTAATCTGTCCTGTAAGTTTAATGATCTGTGCTCGGAGTTTATTAACACATGCACAAAAAGCCGGAAACAAGGATTCTACCAGATGGACCAGTAAGAGTTGTGGCATCAAAGACAGTCTTTGTAGTTGGTTACATTTTAGCGGAGGTACTGTACATGTCGGGGTATAAAGTAGGGTACATGACTACGTAACCTGTAACCTGTGTAAGTGTTATGCACATGTACAGCTCACGTTCTATGGGTTCTGTGTTGCAGCTAAAGAACGCAGAGTCCATTTTGGAGTACGAGCGCATGGCGGAGATCGGCTTCGACAAACGAGACTTCAGAATGGTCCGTGTGATTTATGTAAATATATTGTAAATATGTTTTCACAGCGACTGCAGATAGACTCTTACTGTAAGTGTTCTGTTGTTGTGTGCGCGTGTCTGCGTAGGTGGTGTTCTGTATGGATCGAGCCCTGGAGTCGGCCTCTGCGTGTCACAGATTTAAGGTGCTGAAGGCGGAATGCCTGGCGCTGCTCGGCCGCTACCCAGAAGCTCAGTCTGTTGCCAGGTAACCATACAACAGCATAAAAAAACACACACAGGAAAGACTCCATATGACTTAATGCTATGGAATTTAATTTTATCTTTTAATTAAAAAAAAGTAAAAAATAATGCAGTTTTCTTTTCAAGATATCGGATGCCTTTTATTTATTTATTATTATTTTTATAACCAGTCTGTCTAACTCTTCCTCTTGCAGTGATATCTTGCGGATGGACTCCACTAACGGTGATGCCCTGTATGTGAGGGGTTTGTGTTTATATTATGAAGACTGTATCGATAAAGCTGTGCAGTTCTTCGTTCAGGCCCTCCGCATGGCACCGGATCATGAGAAGGCCCGTCTCGCCTGCAGAGTGAGTCAGCTGTATAAATATCTGTATGAGTGTGTGTCTGTGTGTGTGTGGTATTTCTTTTTAATGATACAAGTTCACATTAGACACAAGTGAGTTCTCAATATACGCCAAGTCCCTGATTTACGAACGAGTTCCGTTCCGGGAGCACGTTCGTAAGTCAGATTCGTCCACGTTTCGTCCTACTTCCACGTTTTGTTTGCATCTAGGAATGATCGTAGATACGCGGTCGGATTGTATCTGCAGAGATTCGTAACTCGGATGTTCATAAGTCGGGGACATGCTGTACTGAGAATAGGGACCTGTGAGAAATGTTTAAACCACTACTTGTTTACTCAG
The DNA here is from genome assembly GCA_030014365.1 of Clarias pachynema. NCBI lineage: Eukaryota > Metazoa > Chordata > Actinopteri > Siluriformes > Clariidae > Clarias > Clarias pachynema. The sequence continues at coordinate 6,764,646 of JAQMYL010000008.1, read as the reverse complement.
ACCTGTGACATTATTAGCATTCCTTTTTCAGTACAGTTTAACTTTTGACAAATACAGAATTCAGTGTTCCTGATGGAGCGTCCCATACCGGGCCATTTATCGAACATAGAAATGTCCAGACATGGCCCTTTGTTCAGCTTTAGTCTTCTATACCCGTTTTATTTTTTACTGTGCTATTGCTTTAACTGTATTAAGTCCTATTGAAAATTTCCAGGAATTGTATTTTTAATTTTTTTCCTTTTCAAATGCTGTACCATAGCGTTTCTTATATTTTCACCGTTTATTATACTAGAATTCTTCAGCGACTTTCTTGCTCGTGTTTATATAAACGTGTGTGAGAGGGATTTTTCCATATTAAAAGCTGAGTTTTTCTTTTCTCTGCCACTGCAGAATGCCAAAGCTCTAAAGGCTAAGAAAGAAGAAGGGAACCAGGCGTTTAAAGAGGGCAATTTTGAAGAGGCTTACGAGCTGTACTCTGAGGCCCTGACCATCGATCCCAACAACATCAAAACTAACGCCAAGCTTTACTGCAACCGAGCCACCGTCGGCTCCAAGGTGAGCCTTTAAACCTCTCCACACATCACTGACACTACACAACCACTTTTTACTCTTTTGACAAACAGTATACAACAGGTCAACAAGTATGACATGAAGTGTGTGTATGTATGCATGTGTGTGATATAAAATTACATTGAATCTGCAGAAATATACCAAAAATAGTAGATTAACTAAAAACCAGCCGATTCTGGTCCCTGACTGATCGACCAGTTCATCTCCATTATAAACCTAAAAATTGTTAAAAAAAAATAAATAAATTTTAAGTGTGAATCACGTGAACATGTGAATCACCACACACAAGAATCACGATTCATAATTGATTTTATCAGACCCCCCCCCCCCCTCCCATCTCCATTAATTGTGATCGTAGTACGTGTTTGCAGCTCTTCACATGAATATTTACTGTGTTTCAGTTAAAGAAACTGGAGCAGGCCATTGAAGACTGTACAAAAGCCATTAAACTGGATGAATCCTATATTAAAGCGTACTTACGAAGAGCCCAGTGGTAAGCCTGTTTTGTGTGCGTGTTTGTCTTTTATGAATATATGCACATACTGTACTTATCTCTGCGTTCGTCTCCTGCAGTTATATGGACACGGAACAGTATGAAGAAGCCGTGAGGGACTATGAGAAAGTCTATCAGACAGAGAAAACTAAAGGTAGGTGGTGATGTTCAGACTAAATGTGAAATTCCTCGTCATTCCTTTGCCGCTTTACAACAATGTCTCCTGTCGTTTAGAACACAAGACTTTATTGAAGAACGCTCAGCTGGAGCTGAAGAAGAGCAAACGGAAAGATTACTATAAAGTTCTAGGAGTGGAAAAAAACGCGACGGAAGACGAGATCAAGAAAGCCTACCGCAAACGGGCCCTTATGCACCATCCAGGTAGGATATTACATATTACATACACTTCAAAATACACACTGTTAGCTTTTCACATAGCAATTATATTATATCTTTTGATTTAATATTTCTCCTCTCTCTCTCTCCGCCTTAGATCGGCACAGCGGAGCGAGTGCAGAGGTACAGAAGGAAGAGGAGAAGAAGTTTAAAGAAGTGGGCGAGGCTTTCACCGTGCTCTCAGACCCCAAGAAGAAATCTCGTTACGACAGCGGCCATGATCTAGAAGATGAAGACATGAACATGGGTCTGTCTCTCTTTCACAACAACCAATGCATGAACAAATACATAAGCTACTTTGTCTTACTGGCCGAAGGTTTAAAGTGGATCTGAAATCAGCAATTCACAAGCAACAGCTTTGATAAAGTCAGAAAAAGAATGATGAGGTTGCCTACACCAGGGATCACCAAGTCACAGAGTGTTGAGTGTAAAATATATATATTTTTAAATGCCTTACGTCAGCAAGCATAGATTTTTAAATTTGCAGTCTGCAAATTTTGCAGTCTTTATTGTGGAATTTGCTGTTTTGATTTAGCTAGCTCATCAGACTAGCCTCAAGGGTTAAAGATGTTATTGGGTGCATTTGCATGGACCCTAATTTTCCACTAATAACAGCAATTAGAATATAAAATGAATCACGGAAACACCTCAGTCTAAAAGTAGTAGTAAAGCTTTACGGTTGGGTTAGACCATTTTTCTTACAAATCCTGCCTTCTGTTTTAGGAAATGTCTCATTTATGATTGGTTAGATGCTTTACCATTGCAGACGAGTCAATTCTGTGGCATGTTGATTCTTTTGTGTGGAAATTATTAGGGAAAATGCATCACCACACTGACTTCAAAATCACATTAAAAAAAATATTTATTCGCAGGTAGTACCCGCGTTACAAATTTCCGCAGATGCGAACGGGCCGCAGTTCTACTTCCAATACTCACGTGTATTGTACAAAAAAAAAAAAAGTTTTTTGGTTTCAATGAATCAGTCCGGAAGCACGATGATGGAAAATGTCTGACCTGTAAATCTGTCCTGATGGTGAATAAATAATCCGAATTTCAGAAAATCCTTAGCAATACAAAGTTCATAGTCCAGTACAGTGGAAAACAGCTCTGAGACAAAATGCTGTCCGTCCGGGATTCCCCTCGCGATTTAAAGGCGCAGAGACAACGCTGTCACATTTAACTGTGAGATTCATTTCCTTAGGTGCGGTTACGGTTTTTGGCCACATGATGGCAGTGTGGGGAAAGTGGACAGATTTAGTCAAGTGGATTGGTACGCCTTAGATTGTATATTTGTGTCAAAGGCGTATAAGACTCACTTGGACTTGAGAACAAATCTGAAATAAGACCAGCTCCTGGGATAGAACTCGTTCGTAAGTCGGGGACTACCTGTCCTAAATTCTTATGTTTGTGTTTGAGATGTTGGCTAAAAGGTAAAATATTCCTCTATAATCCTAAAGGTGGCACGATGTAAACTGTTCACACGTTGTCAGACAGCACAGCTTCCTGTGTGTTAGAAGCAAATGATTTGCTAAGTGTGTTTGGAGTGGTAACAAAATCTAAAAAAAGTTTTTCTCTTGTCGGAATAAATATATTTCTGAGGGTAACATTGGGTGATTCGATGAGTTTCCAGGAAGAAAATTTTGCTTCCTTTCCTAATCGGACCCGTCTTCGCTTTCATCCACTGAGTCTCTGGCTGAGTGAGGACTACTGACTACTGTTTCACATGTTAAGCATCTAACCAATCATAGATGAGACTGAATTCTTGAATACCAGAAAGCTGGACTTATATATATGGGAAGCTTAACCTAAAAGTTGGAGAAATGTGTATTGTTATTTTTCCATCAGGTTAAACGCTTCACAGCATGTTGTACATGTCAAAAAAAAAAATCTGATTAAATCCTTTGAGCACATCTTATCAGATCATCTATGTGGACAATAACATCGGGGAAAAAAATAATAAATTTAAGTCGGATTGAAGGAATATTGTCCATGTGAACACATAGATTTGCTAGATTTTATATACCCTCCCTGGGTGGATGTTTAAAAGATGATGAAAGAATTATTAAAGATTTATAGACAGAGAAGAATTTTGTATCAAATTGCTCCCACTAATTTTAGTTGAATGAAAATAAGACCTCTGACCTGCTCAACGTGTCACATTTCTACATAATTTTCCTGCTGCCTGGATAATTTTTTTTTTTTTATTCATTTAATTTTTTTCTTTCTTTCTTCAGATTTCGATGCCAACAACATTTTCAAAGCTTTCTTTGGCGGCCCAAGTGGTTTCAGTTTCGAAGGTGAGGCATTAACCACGGATCTGTACTCTCATTGTGATCATTTGCTTAATATTACAATCATAACACTGTAACTGCTAGACTCAGATTGTGACTCCTTTTGTTTTATTGTCCCTCACAGCATCCGGACCTGGAAATTTCTTTTTCCAGTTCGGCTAACTGTCCATCCCCTCCCGCATGTATGCAGTAGACCTACGCGGCCTCCAGAACCAACCCCAACACAGACTCTCACCTGTCCCACACACACACACACACCCACCCATATACAACTGCGTGTTGTACTGCAGCGTCGAAGGGTCCTAGGATCAGCAAGCGGTCATTCTGTAAACAACCTTTTTAAAAACAACACCAAGAAGAGTCCAGCAGTTTGCTCTGACCACAATTTCGATTGTTTTTTGTTTTGTTTTTTTTCCCATCACAGTGGCATCATGAACAGCTGCACATGTTTATTTTTTTATTTTTATTATTATTTTTTTATTTTTATTATTATTATTATTATTATTATTAAAAATGGTCCTAGTTAATTAACCACTCTAGCAAAATTACTTTTCCCAGTTTGTTTGGTCGTAGAACCAAAGTTGTATAGAAGGTGCTACATATTGACTGTAAAACATCATTCGCAGCATTCATCGCATCAATGCAAGACTCGTACATCTCGTCCACATTCTCCTGCACCACACTATGCCGATGTTAAGTGCCAGTTATTATCAAGGTTTGTGCTTTGAGACACCTTGTGACGCCGGTAGGAAGGAATGTATAACGAGTACCTCATCTCCAAATGTATATAAAAAATAATAATAATAATAATAATAATGTTCCCGGAGTAAACTCATTTCACTTGTTTTAAATCTTCTCAACTGCTGATAGCATACTATGCCAAACTGTATTGTTAAAATTTTACTTAAGCGTTCTTCAACTAGTTGTGCTAAAAACAAAACAAAACAAAAATAATAATAAATCCCACACATTGAACTACTGCATACAAGTACAACCCAGGTGTTCTGGTTCCCTCTAGTGGTTCTCTCCAAACATACAAGATCTCAACAGGATTTCATCATTTGAACATGACATTCAACCCCCCTTGCTGCATTGTACATTTTACTGGAATGTAAAGTGGTTCTGTTCGTGTTGATAGTTGATGACTGTTTAATTTGTTTTTTTTGTTTAGTTTATTATTTTTTTTAACTATAAAATGTATTCATTTTTTGATATCAATATTTATTGTAAATTCTCTAAAGCCGGACGTGAGCAGTTGAGATGTGAATGTTCGTCAGCTACAAGAGGATCTTAGACGGCGAAGTCCTGTGAAGAACAAGCTCAAGCCGTGCACTTTTTTTTTTTTTCCTTTTTCTTTTTTTTTTGTGTTCAGCCCGATTCGGGATTACGGATTTTCCATACGGATTTTCAACTATTTGCTGAGGACCCAAGTACAAATCCCTACGGGTTCTTTTTAAATCTAATTTAAAGAACTGAAATTCCCCACACAATACCCATGATTCAGTATATTTTCCCAGGTTTGACAGGTGGATTAAAAAAAAATAAATAAAAAATAACGAAGCAGATTTGGAGAACCCAGTTCTAAGGCTAACGTCAAAATTTCCTAGTTTGTCAGGAGTGTTGTTTCGAATGTAGTTTGTATCATTTGTTTTTGAGCTGGATGTCCGGAACTGTCTGCACGGTGGCGTAGTGGTTAGCACTGTCGCCTGGTGCCTCCGGGGCTTGGGTTCGATTCCCGCCTCGGGGTCTGTGTGCAAGGAGTTTGCTTGGTGCTTGGTGGGTTTCCTCCGGGTACTCTGGTTTCCTCCCATGCAGATTAGGCTAATTTCTAAATTGAGCGTAGTGTATGAATAAGGATGTGTGTGTGTGTGTGTGCCCTGCGATTGATTGGCACCCCGTCCAGGGTGTACCCCACATCGTGCCCTAAACCCCTCTCGGGCTCCCTGCGTCCCTGTATACTGATTAAAGTGATAATAGTCGAAGAGTGAGTGAGTATTTGTCTGCCTTACATACATACTTGAATGATTTTTGAATCTACTTTAATCTAAGCAGTCATACAGTACTGGGGAAGTCCCCTTTGTATTTGTGTCAGTAGTTTTTTTTTTTTTTTTTAGGGGGAAACGAAACAAGCTGGTTCGGCTATTGGTATACATACTTTGTTAAAAAACGAATCATGTTGCCGTCCTAAGATCCTCATGGTGCGTTCAGAAGAGGAACATTCACATTGCTCAGGCTCATGCTAAAGCAAACAGTCTTGACTATGGACCGTTTTTGGAAATAACCGTGTAAATAAACTTAGCCTGTTTTCTGTTTCTCCCCATTTATCCGACTCGTCATTTTTAATGTTGTTTCTTTTTTGTTTTTGTTGTTGTTTTTAACCCTCCATGTGTTATTTAAATGAAATAATGTGCAGTACATGTCCCCTTTCTGGACGCTAGTTGTCGTGAAGCCGCCGCGGTTTCTGTTATGCGGTTGCCTGGATACCGGTGACGGGACGGTCCTGTGTGCGCGCGAGGACCTGCGCGTGTCGGTTGCTACTCACTCCGTCTCGGATTAATAACTTAAAGCGGGTGTAGAAATGTCTGATAACGAGGGAGAACTGGGTCCGAAAAGTACCTTTACCACCTACATGGCTGAAGGCGACCAGCTGTTTCACAAAGGCGAATATAGCAAAGCTGCTGAAAGCTATTCCACGGTAAGAGCTGAGGGAAAACTAAACTAACAAACTTAAGACTTGGGGATATTTGCATTTCGTCAAATATATAATGTTTAATACACTCTGGATATATAAGTTGCGTATCGTCATATAAAAAAAAATATATATATATATATATATATATATATATATAAATATAAAAAATAAATACATATAGAAAAATAAAGGGAACACTTAGTCCCGGTTTGACTTGAACCATGCATACACATATGAGTCAAACTGAGACTAAGTGTTCCCTTTTTTTTTTTTTTTGATGGCGCTCTGGAAAAGAACTAGAGAGACCCTCTGCAATTTACACCAGGAATCTTCTGGAATGTCATCAAGATGAACAGGGATGGTCACAAACCATCAAGCAAAGCTGATGAGTGGTATAAAGTTACCTAACAGCATTGTGAAAAGCTGGTGGTGCGCGTACCAAAACACATCAGAGTTATTCCACCAAATACTAATTTGTTTACAAATTATTTTGCATTTTGTTTCATTTGTGTTATGAAAGCTCTGCAAATACTGCGTGATCTCGAGTTATTTGGATGTGTTGTCTTGATGTCATTTCTTTTAAATATACACTCTAAATATATTAAATATATTTTGAGTTTAGGAGAAATATTGTCACCATTTCACAAAAAAATTAACAAAACTGTTCATCTCACCAATACATGCACCTGTAAGCACCTGTAACCTAAGAAACATTACGTTGTGGTGAGGTGTGTATGTATATACAGTATATACAGTACACACTGGTGCATTGAAAAGTTTGTTTATTTCAGTAACTCAAAAAGTGAAACTCGTATTACATAGATTCATTACACACAGACTGATCTATATTATTTAATTATTTATATCTTTTAATTTTGACGATTATGGCATACAGCTAATAAAAACTCCAAATTCATCCCTCTATAACTTCCTGGAAGACGGCTGCGGTGACTTTGGACCTGATGAAACACAGTGGACCAACACCAGCAGATCTCCCTAAGCCACCCCTGACTGTGCAAACTTTACACTGGACTCTGTGCCTCTCCTCTCTTCCTCCAGTATCTGGGACCTTTATTTCCAAAAAAAAAAAATTTAGAAGAACATTGGCCAACTGTCCAGTCCTTTTTGTCCTTAGCCCATGTAAGACGCCTCTGACGTTGTCTCTGTTTCAAGAGTTGCTCGACACAAGGAATGCCGACAGTTGTAGCTCATGTCCTGGATATGGTGGCTCTTGAAGCGCTGACTCCAGCCGCAGTCCACTCCTTGTGAATCTCCCCCAAGTTCTTGAATGGGTTTCGTTTCATAATCCTCTCAAGGCTGCGGTTATTCCTGTTGCTTTTGCACCTTTTTCCTGTCCAGGGTGGCAATGATCGTCTTCTGGACAACAGTCATGTCGGCAGTAATCCCCATGATTGTGTAGTCTAATGAACCAGACTGAGACAACACTTAAAGGCTCAGGAAACCTTTGCAGGTGTTTTGAGTTAATCAGCTGATTAGAGTGTGACACCATGACTCTCCAATATTGAACTTTTTTTCACAATATTCAAATTTTCTGAGGTACTGAATTTTGGGATTAAGTCATAATCATCAACATTAAAAGAAACACTTGAAATATATCAGTCTGTGTGTAATGAATCTAAATGATTTTGAGTTTGACTTTAAAATTTAATTAACTCAATTAAATCAACTTTTTGATGATATTCTAATTTATTGAGATGCACATGTATATACACACACAATATATACTCTGTATACGCTTTTTATGTAAGTTGTATATAAGTGTAAATAAGGTGTTTAGATGGCATATGTGTTTGTGTGTGTGTGTATCAGGCTCTGCTATTACAGCCAGACGACAGGAACTGTTTGGTTGCCAGATCAAGGTGTTATGTGAAAATGGGTCACGCTGAAAATGCCCTGAAGGACGCAGAAGCTTCTCTGAAGGACGACAAAAACTTTTTCAAGGTGGGTTTTTTTGAGTTGCACTCAAAAGCCTCGATCAAGCAATGTTCAGTTTTAATGCATAATATTTTTGATGTACCTGACTCTTACACGCTGCTATTATAATATCTTCAATTCTTTATAAAGATGAACACCATATTGACAAATGCTTTAGTAATGCTGATTTATTCCCCACACACATGCATACAAATATATTAATAAATCCGAGTCACTCAAAGTACAAAACAGTTCACAGCACAGCTCATTTGCATTTAGTGACGCCCACAAAACTCCATAAAAGGTCAAACTTAGTGGCCTGAGAGTGCAAAATGAGCACAAAACATTTCTCATTTCTTGGAGATAGAAACTGAAGTTTCTTCACATGTCTACGCCTATTTTTTTTAAAAAAAGAAGAAGAAGAAGAAAAAAAATCTATATTTTTAAACATTTGGTGACTCTTACTCTGTCGTGTTTTTAAATATTTTACACATAAAATCTCGAGTGCTGTGTTGTGAATAAAAGGAGAGCATATGTATTCTTATGGCATCCAAACCATCGCAGGATGAACCACCAGATCAGTCAGTTATCATGACCAGCTTTTAAGTGTTGCACAGCTTTGATAAAAGAATGCTGTGTCAAACAGAATAGTCATGCATGCAAGGTTTGGCTTACTGTCCATGTGGAGTCCAATATGTCCAATATGGCGGCACGGTGGCTTAGTGGTTAGCACTGTCACCTTGCGCCTCCAGGTTCCGGGTTCATTTCCCACCTCGGGTCTGTGTACATGGAGTTTGCATGTTCTCCCCGTGCTGTGGGTGGGTTTCCTCCAGGTACTCGGGTTTCCTCCCCCAGTCCAAAGACATGCAGATTAGTCTAATTGGCGTCCCAAATTGCCCCTAGTGTGTAAATATTGACCAGAGGTTCTACCATGATTGTAAAAATGGGAATAAATGCAATGGTCACCACTGGCCTCCACGGTCCCTAGTTGGACTACAGAGGTCCCTGGAATGATGGATGGAGTTCTGGAGACCATGTTCTCCATGTTCATGTGGGGTTTTCTCCAGGCTGTTTCATTAAGGCCTTGTCATTGGTGCATTAGTGAGGTTATGTATTGCACTGAGGCTCCAAAACTTGCGGGTCTATTTGCTACAAAGATTTTGTCCACTAGATGTCAGTACAATGAGTTCTTAAATGAACTTAATGAAATTTTTTGTGAAATTTTGGTGAAACTGCTGACTGGGAGCCTCGACACCTGAATGAGGCTTCATCTCGGCATCACTAATATTTACTGGGACTCCTCTTTTTGGGGGTCAGAGAATGTGACATAATTGTCTGCAACGTTTTTTCAGGCTTCTGATTGGCCAGCATGGCTTTATGGTTAGAGTTAAGATCGCCACCTGCTGGTTCAACATGCTTAAACGGCACAGCAAGTTTTCGTCGTTTTATGTGAACGAAGATTTTTTTTTTCCTTTTTCAGAACAAAAGTGGTCAAAAAACGAGATTTAAATTTGTTCATATGATAAAAATAAATATGTTTTTATTTAAGACAATGTAATTAATGTATATAAGTGCGGTAACTCATAGAATACAAACACACAGGTCTTTCATGAATACCAGATTTTTATCAATATAAATGCTCCTAGAAATGATTTAAGATTTTTTAACACTTAGCGTGTTGTTTTTGTCATAACCTACTGTAGCTCAGGATGTAGAACAAGCGTGTGTAGCACATCATGACATAATAACACTTGACGAATAAAAAGATTCCCTTCATCTTGCTCAGGGTTTGTACCAGAAGGCAGAGGCTCTGTACACCATGGGGGATTTCGAGTTTGCGCTGGTCTTCTACCACCGAGGCCACAAACTGCGGCCAGAGCTGCAGGAGTTCAGGCTGGGTATACAGAAAGCAGAGGAGGCTATTAACAACTCCGTAGGAAGTGAGTGCTTTATGAAGAGTTACTAATCACAGAGATGTCGGACTTGTATACTCATTAACTTGTAACCTCGCAGTTGTTAAACAGTACGAGCTTGAGTGATGGGCCTCTTTAAAAATACACACTAATGCTCATTCATTAATGACATTTTTGTAATGTAATGTACAATCTGAATGTACAAACTACTCTGGGTTAATTACACTTGTCAAATTTGTACGAGCGCTTGTGATCTGTCGGCATTTCGAGAAATCATGTGCATTTCCCACAACGTTATTATGCGACTATTAAAAGGAACAAACCCGACCTAATTACAGCCAGCAAACCCAATTCGACTATAATTTCATAATCAATGCAATGGCATGTTTACCGTAATTACATAGCAGCAAATCCTTTACAGTTTATTCACTCACGGGTATGAAAAAGCCCTTGCTTTTGTACTTTATGATTCATTTTAATCATGTGTTTAGTCTTTAGCGCTGATCAACTGAAGTAATGCAAATAAATTTGCTTTGAAAAGTTACTTGACTCTAGATAAAATGAACAACTCACTCTGATAAGCAAATGTACAATTGTTTTTAGGTAATAAACTTGAATAAACCTTCTAATTTTCTAGGCCCTTCATCTGTAAAACTGGCGAATAAGGGTGATCTGTCTTACTTCCATAAAGTAAAGGAGGTAAGTCTTTGTTTGCCTGCTGCGTCCCTAAGAGCCTCTGACGAAACCAGAGTTGTGAAAGCTCTATTTATCTGCTTTATTGCTGTAGAAATTAATTCCACTTGAAATGAAACTCAACAGCTATCAGCTTGAGATGATCGGAAATTGTTGTAAAACCGTAATCAGTTATCCGTGTGTCTGTATGTGTGTGTTTTGACTGGCAGCACAAAAAAACTCCGCTGAAATCGCTTGTCCAACCCATGAAGAAGGACCTGAGTGTGCAGAGCCAAAAGACAACCAAGAGTGAGAAAACAGCCAAACAGCTCTTGGGAGAGCTGTACACTGATAAAGAGTACCTGGAAAAGCTCCTCAAAGATGAAGGTGTGTGTGTGTGTGTGTGTGTGTGATATGTACTAAAATCTTTGATCTGGATAAAAGTGATCACAAACCCATGAATTTGTCCGAGATCTTCTACAAGCGTCTTTAAACTTTTAGCTATTCAAGAATGACATTTAACGCTGTTACACTTAACACCCAACCCCCAGCGCAAAGGTGGCAGTAATTTTTAGGTTGACATTTGCTTGTGTCTTGATTCAGATCTAATAAAAGGCAAGACACGTACTGGTGAGAGGCTCCAAGATGTCATCATGAGCTGCATCTCGTATCTGGACACACGTACCGAGTTTTGGCGGCAACAGAAACCTATCTACGCACGCGAGCGCGATCGAAAGCTCCTACAGCAGCAGTGGAACCGCACGCAGAACCGTCCTCCCTCTGAGCCTGCCTTGTACGTCCTCAAAACCCTGGAGGAGATTGATACAGGTGACATCCTGAGCTAGGATTCACAAATCGAAGTACTGTACATAATGAAGTATTTGAGCATTTATCTGGTGACTGTAAATCGAGGGGTGGCACGGTGGCTTAGTGGTTAGCACCGTCGCCTTGCACCTCCAGGGTCCGGGTTCGAGGTGTGTATGGGAGTTTACATGTTCTCCAAGCGCTCAGTGGGTTTCCTCCAGGTACTCCGGTTTCCCTCCGTCAGTCCAAAGACATGCAGATTAGGCTCATTGGAGTTCCCAAATTGCCTGTAGTGTGTGTGAATGAGTGTGTGTGTGTGCCCTGCGATGGACTGGCACCCCATCCAGGGTGTACCTTGCTTCATGCCCTAACATTCCTGGGATATGCTCCAGGCCCCAGGATAAAGCGTTATAAACGATGAGTATTAGACAGTACAATATTGCTGAAATTTCTTATTCGATGTTTCATGATTCATTTATATTATAGAGTGTCTTTCCAGAGATTGGATTACACAACTCAAGTGGGAGGAATTCATGGTTTTGCTAAAGTAATTAGCATAATTGTGTGCATCTGAACACATACGGAAACCACAAAACCATTGTGAAACCTTACCTAACCAAGATGCTTTTACTGTATTGCACAACTGTCTGAAAGTTAAATGAGAACCGATTTGGTAAGACATTGTTGTAGTTTAATTTTCAGTCATGTGGGTGGATATTTTAAATATTTAATAACAGTGTTTATTCAGTGTCCTTGAATTCCCAATATGCAACAAGAATCAGTTGCCAGTGGTGTTTTTTATCTGCTTCGTAGAACTGACTACGGGAATCACGGAGATGGGCCTAAAGAAGGCCCGCGAGGTGCTGAAGACGGTGCAAGGCTGGTCTGACAAAGCTCTGCCTAATAAGACAGAAGTGCTGGGAAACCTTTATAGCTACATGGGTATAATTTGTATTCTTATCCACATACACGATTAAGTCTTCCAGTAAAAGGCTGGCAGAAACTAGAGTCAGTTTTTCTGTGCTCTGTCATCAGGTAATGCACTGATGGATCTGGGAAACATGGACAAGGCGCTGGAGTACCACCGTAAAGACCTGGAGCTGGCCCAGCAAAGGTGAGTCATGAGGTTCTTTCAAGAAGTGTAAATGGAAACGTGGGGACATTTTTGCTTACTGGATGTTGTGAGTCAATTCCAACCGAGTCATCCGATTGAATGAGAGGCGTTCCACAAATGCCGATATATAGAGCTTAACAGCACTGGGGTGTTTAACTACATGCACCACTCCACATCACAGGTATTCTAACAGTTGTTAATTACACTAACTTTAAGTCGGAGCATGGGGTGAAAGTAGGTTGGTACAGTTCGCAGTACTGAGGAGAGAGCTGCTGCTTGCCAAAACCCTCGTTCAAAACCAGTCATGGAAGTACCTTCAGCAAGAAAACACATCTTAGTAACTGCCTCTGAAGTGTCTCCTTAGTAACTGCCTCTAAGTCATTCAAAGCCGCCTTTGAACAATCTTTGTTGTTTGTTCATGGCTAACACGAGCTACAAAACTAAGTAGCTTCTAATACAAGACTGAATCCCAAATCCCACTCTAACCCCTGATCAAGGGCACTACTTGTGTGTGGAGCAATAGACTGTACACCCTACATAGCGCACAGTGGAACCTCGGATTGCAAGTAACCCGGTTTGCGAGCGTTCCACAAGACAAGCAAAAAATGTTAATAAATTCTATAAGAGTCTTTATATACAAAGAACCAACTATCATCGAGTACCATGCGCTTCTTGTTGTGACGGCGAGCGTCACGTGATCACAACTGAGCCGATGGTTCTTCTCTCTCCTGCGCTGCGGAATTATGAGTAATCGTCACCCATGCTCCATCCACAATATCTTCTCCTCACTACTCAACCCACCGACTCCTCCTGCCCCTTCCTCTCTGACTGCTGACGATTTTGCCACATTCTACGATGGGAAAATTGCAG
>JAQMYL010000008.1:6724179-6749422 GCA_030014365.1 Clarias pachynema | reverse complement strand
AGTGGTAGTAGTAGCCTTAATGTGGGAGCCCCCTAGTGACGGGGAGGAATTGGACACGACTAAATTAGGGAGAAAATGTGGAAAAAATCCAAAAAAATAATAATAAATTTTTTTTTTATTAACTAAAGTTTAGTTCGTCATATTGCCTACTTTGTGCTGAAAAAAAAAACGATATGTTACTCAATACTGCACAATCCTGATCCCTATTTTTTTTTTAATCTGCAAAGCAAATAATGGCTAAAATGCACTAAGCTTTAATTACCACTATGTATTATAGGATGTTTGTCATCACTGTTGATTTACCACTGTTTGTTTACCACTATGTATTATAGGATATATTATATGTATTATAGGATTATAGGATGTTTGTTTAAAATACCTCATTGTAAATGCTCGATTGATTCAATAGAACAATCTTGATGTAATGTAAATGGAAAGTTAATATCTTGATTGGTATAATTATGGAACACACCAAATAACTTTCACTTAGTCTCAAAACTTTCTACTAAACTTTCATCTACAAGATTAACATATTTACTTTAAAAGTGGGTTTTATTAGGATCTAAGAAGGGGCGGTTCCACAAAGATTTAGGTTTAAATAGTAAAACACAAGAAGGTGTCTCGAGGGGTGCAAAAACTTTTGTGCGTATAATGAGACCAAATAATATTTTATCTATTAATCTTTTTATTATTATTACTGATGTTGGTGTATTCTCTCTCTCTCTCTCTCTGTTTACTCCATACACTTTTTGATTCTTTCTGACTTTATGCAATTTTATTTCTGGCAGGCTCTTCAAGAAACAAGAGAGCAAGTGTCCCAGTGAGAGCAGAGCGAGTGAGACGGTTAACGTCCCCCTCTAAAGGATGTTTCACTGACTGCAAATTTCAACTAAAAACCTTTCATACTCATTGCTTGTATTTATGGCCACCTACAGAAGAATAAAGATTGTGTAGAGAATTAAAATAAGCTTGCTTATTTTGTTGTATGTCAAAAAGTATTACTTTTTCAAACACTTATGGTAAATTTAAGTTAAACCGGGACTTTTTATTGTGTAGAATATCATAACACAGTGAAAGAGTAAAAACTGCCTTTTTTGCTCTATATAATCCACTGTTACACTAATGCACTTATCCCAGAGTTTCACTAGAGACACTGTCAAAGTAGAAAGTTTTGTCAGTACACCAGAGCCATATTGGGACTGGCTGCTTCAACACTGGCCTCGCAGGAACTCCTTGAATGGGCCAGTAATGTCGAAATGGCTTTGAGAGAGGTCAGGACTGTACAGGGATGTGGCAATAACTCCCAGGCGAGTTCCTGTAATGTGCAAGTGGTGTTGGTGAATGATTGACATACAACATGTGTCTCTTCCTTAATATGGCAACTGGTTAACCATCGATTTTGATGGCATACAGCCTTCTTTAAAATATTTGCACCATTCAGATATTTTACTGCTGCTAATAGTCTGATCACCGTACTGTACTTGAGGTCTTTTGCAAATGTCAATTAGTTTTTTACGATTTCATTCGGGAGGAAAAAAATTTCAAGCGAAAGTCCCAATTTGACTTGAACGCCCCACTTTTTCAAGAACATATTAAAGAAATAATAATCTACAGTACAAGATCTATACATGACTAATAAGCTTATGGTCACCATGGAAATTAAAGGACAATAATATTAGGTCAAGTCTTTGGTTAAAACAAGACTATAATTTAGCTTCTATAGAGTTCCATAGCTGTTGCTGTGGTCTAGAGAGTTATATAGCCTCTATTTGGGTTAGTAAGTGATATAAGCAATTTTATTTTTGTGTGTTGCAATACCAAGACTTGTGAGGAATGATTGAGTAACCCCAGAATTTTCAGTGTCTTTCTGTTTGTAAGAGTGTTGCAAGAACCATTTCAACTTGTCTGAATTTGTCCTGAGTCTAACCTTCTCTCTTAACAACAATACTTTATTTATGACAGATACTAGAAGAATAAAGTTAAATAAAGTTGTAATAGTAAAATCACTAGTTAATGATTAATATTTATGTCACCCCCTTCCTGAAACACATCCTATTCATTTCCATGATGACTAATGGCTAACTCGTAATAACAGTGTACTTGCATTATCAGTCACATGTCGTTGTGCCTTATGAACATGGCGAAAAGGAGCAGCTGACAGTGGTGTCATTTCTTAAAGAAGCAAATACAAGTGTGATGGTGCAGAACAAGATGCTAAACAAGGAAGGTGTGATTTCTGTTCTTGAAACTTGCTCGCCCGTCACTTAAAAATACTCAACCCTCTGCCCTATGTGTTTTTGAATTTCTAAATACACCAAACTGTTAAGAGGAATTAAGAGGAAATTCTAAGTTAAACTTATGTGTTGGTGAATAATTTGATTAAACACATAGGAAAGCATTATTCATAAATAATTGTGATGTTCTGTTCATATTATGTTGCTTACACAGCATACTTACGAACAGTGCTGTGAAAAAGTATTTGCCTCTTCCTGATTTTTTTTTTTTTTTTGCATATTTGTCACACTTAAATGATTTAGATCATTAAACATTTTAATATTAGGACCTTAGGCGACCTTGGTTGACCAGAAAGGGGCCTATAGAAATAGAAATACAAAATTCAGTTTTTAAAATGATGATTTGGCAACAACTGCAATCAAGAGTTTGCGATAACTGATAATGAATCTTTCGCATCGCTTCTTTTTAGACTTGTTTTAGACCCACGTGTCCTGGAGGTACAACACAGGAAATTATCTCTCACTCACATTTAACATCTATACCAATTTATCCTGTATTCATGGTCGCAAGAGGCCTGGAGCCTATCCCAGGAGACTTAGGGCATGAGGCAGACACACACACAGACACACACTATGGGCAGTTTGGGAACGCCAATTAGGGAGGAAACCGGAGTACCCGGAGGAAACCCACCAAGCACTGGGAGAACATGCAATTTCCATGCACACAGAGACGGGAATCGAACCTGGCCGAGATCGAACCCGGACCCTGGAGGTACTAACCACTACACCACCATGCCATCCAGGAACTTATCTGCTTTTAGCAAAAATGTTAGAATTATCCTTATCTATGGAATCTTATCTATGGAGTTCTTGATTTTTTAAAGGGATCATTGGATAATTCTTAACTTAATATGGAAAGACTCTTATGGGGTTCTACATACAAAATGTCTTCATAGGAGTTTTTTCCCCCCCAGTAAACCGATGCACTGTTATGGATATGATTTTAGTGACAAATATCCAAAAGAAAGAAACAGGCAGAAAGAAATACATATGAAACGCACTTTTAATAGAAAGTATTGCATCACTGTGGGTTGAATTGCATCAGAAATGTTTAAAATGCCCCAGAATGGTCATTGATTGTATCTTTTTTTTGTGTGTGTGTTCATTTCTCTATACAAAATTCATGTTCGTAGTGATCACACGGAAGCTCCAGATTATGAAAAACATCATGTAACATACCTAAGGTTGTCTGTGTGCAGTGTACAGACACAGGAACTTTAGTCATAGGTCTGACCATGTAAAGAGGACAGGGTTAATGTAGGTCATAAAGGCTTTCCCCCCCATGTTGCTAGTGTGATACCTCCAAATGTACCTACATCTTTGCACTTGTCTCTTTTACCCAGAAACATGTATGCGGTGAGTGTAAGAACCTGAAAAGACCACAGTGCTCAGGGCTGTAAACTTTCAATCTGATATAATATTGACTGTACTTTACAGTGTACCAAGGCTTTTATATAAAATTATTTATTTATATACTTATTTTTACAACTTTAATACTGCTGTAAGAGATATTCTCACAGGCAAGGACAGATCTCCATTCTGCTAATCTGAGGTCTGTTACCTCGCATTTCCGGTGTTAAAAAAAAAAAAGAAGTGTTACACAGGATGTGACGTCATCCATATGTCAGGGTGCTTTAATCACACTGTTTCTCTTCTAATCCTTAATAAACAGTATACAGTCCACCGTGAAAATCTTCCAAATATTTTTTTTCACCATGAAAACTATTTGGAAAAAAGATTACAACAAACAAATTGCAGTCTGACACGTAATCGAAACCATGCTTCGGGTGTGTGGGCGTGGCCACGAAGCGCTTCTTCCGAAGAATGGGCGTGTCTATCATGTGCTTCAAGTGGGCGTGGCCTGTTCTTTGTAGCTCCCGTTCTATTGTGCTGAATTTAAATGCTCAGCTCCGAGCACGAGTTCCAGCAGTCACACACACACACGCACACACACACGTAAATCACTAATACGATACTACTTTATTTCTCTAAAGCTGATCTGTAGTAATGTCTGTCATGCAATTCTGCATAAAGTTGCTTCAAGAGTGTGATGACATCATATTTTCCCCAACTACAGATAGTGCACACTAGTGTTTATAACATCCTCATGAGGACCATTGGATATCACTCTATTGCTAAACGTCTTCCTGTTTGACACTAACCAAGTTCAAAAGGTTTCAGATGCTAATAACAAGAAACAGAAAACTAATTAAAAGATAATGAGATTACACAATCATGATGATGATGGCAGTGATAAAGATTGTTATTATTCATTCATTCATTTTCTTTACTGCTTATCCTGTAGAGGGTTGTGGGAGGCCTGGAGGATACAGTATCCGAGGGGACTTGAGGCATAAGGTGTGGTACACCATAAACGGGGTGACAATCCATCGTACAAGCATATACTCATACACACATACATAGTGGGGGTTATGGAATCACAAGTTAGCCTAATCTTTGTGTCTTTAGACTGTGAGAGAAAACCTGAGTATTTGAAGGAAACCCTCCAAGCACAGGGAGAACAGGCAAACTCCATTCACACAGACCAGAGGCAGGAATTAACCCCTGACCATATAGGTGCAAGGCCATAGTGCTAACCAGTATGCCACTGTGTCACCTATTATTATTATGATTCTTCTTTTTTTTCTTCTTCTTCTTCTTCTTATTAATATTATCATCATCATTTACCCACTGTCTATACTGCTTATTCTGTGTAACTCTGTGGCGCCTGGAGCCTCTCCTACAAAACTTAGGGCACAAGGGAGAGGACACCTTGGATGATTTGCCAACCCAATGCAGAGCACAAACATACACACACTCATGCACGAAAGATAACTTGGAAATGACCATCAATCTACAAAGCATGAAAGCACAGGGAGAAAATGTAAACTCTACGCACACAGACCAGTGGTGAGAACCCCCAACTCTGGCGGGTTACCACTTAGCTGCCTACTATTAATCTACTACAGATATAATTGTGACAGTGGCAAACACGGGTACGTCAGGTCGAGCTCATAGTTACTGAAACCCTGGATCAGACTGCAGAACGTCTACATCGACAGCACATATGAAAGGCAGAAATAAGGCCTGGCGAGACATTGGAGCAGTATGAGGAGCAGCCGTTGACCATAGCACACAGGTGTCAGGATCTGCATGAGGGTGGCGGCTTACCCTCTAGTTACTGTTATTATTAGTATTATTATTATTATTGTAGTTGTTGCTGTTGTCCCATGTCATATCTTTAAAGATGCTTATCTTATTGTTTTATACTTTGTAAGATTTTTGCGTTTACATGAAATAAGACACATAAACTGCTTTTTGGTCTTATTTTAGCAAACACAGTGCATCTCTGTACTTAGATTTTAAAATGTTTAGTGCCAGCGGCACAATGACTTAGTGGTTAGCATTGTCACCCCGAACCTGGGTTCGATTCCTGCCTTGAGGTCTGTGTGCATGGAGTTTGCATATTCTCCCTGTGCTTGGTGGGTTTCCTGGGGGTGCTCTGGTTTAAGCTGTTCCCAATTAGCCCGTAGTGTGCCACTGAGGGAGTGTGTATGCATATGTACAGTATGCCCTGGGATGGATTGGCACCACGCCTCGTGCCCTAAGTCTCCTGGGATAGGCTCCAGGCCCCCGCTGCGACCCTGTATACAGGATAACAAGTTAGATACTTTTCATTCTGTCACTCATCCTGTCTTTTCTTTTAGTCCTGTGTTATCCTTGATGCTTCCGATCCCGAGTCACGTGACTGACCACACCCTTTCGGGGGGAGAAAAAAACGGTCATCTTCTTTATTTTAACGGCTGTGTTACCATAGTATGATTTAACAATTTGTTGCTAAATCATTCAGCCGTTAAAATGACTAGACAGTTTTAAAAATATATTATTTATTCTTTTTAGTATATTAGAATCCAAAATCCATCCTTAAAACTGGTTGCGTCAGAAAAAAAAAAACCCAGTCTTTCCTCCCAGGGGTATTTACGAGCAGGCGCTGGGGTGGATCGTTTGCTCGTAACTCGTATTCAGGGTCATTTTTGTGTGCGCGTGACGGCCGCACCAGAGCTCGCTGTCGTGCACGCGCTTCGAAGCTCGCTCTCGCGCCCTCGCGCTGTATGAGATAGCGTGTTCAAGAAGAGAGAGAGAGAGAGGGGGGAAAAAAAAGAAAAACAAGAAAGGGAAGAAGAAGGAGAGAGAGCGAGAGCGAAAGAGAAGTGCGGCTGTGTTTCCTCTGGACGCTGCTCGGGGACGACCTGTGAGAAACGCTGCTTTCCGGTGCCTCATATCTACATATATATAAATATATACACACACACTTTCTGTGACACTCACAGGTAGGTAAAGCCTTTGGAGGGGGGGGGGGTCTTTGTTTAATATTTAAAATGTGTATGTATATGCGTGAATGTTTTTTGCGCGTGCATGTTGTAGCACATGGGCCTTTCCTTTAATGTGGCAGCGTGTCGCTTTTGGCGTGTGTGTGTCGTGTGACACGCAGCATTTCTTGCTTTTTGTTGCGAGTGGTTGGATGCACACACACACACACACACACGCACAATGCCTCAGCTCCAGCCACTCCCTACACCTCAAATCTCTTCTTTTTCACCACAAACTCTTCATTTAACCACCCTTCCTCATTGCTTTAGCTCAGGTGCCAATATTTTTTCTTCCGTCTTCTGAAATAGGCGTCATTTGCTTAAAACCTAAAAAAAAAAATCTGGAAGTTTTGTCTTGTATTGATTGATTTTGATTGATTGTTGGGGGTCTTTCCACGAGCCTCGTTCCCCCCCCCCCCCCTTAAATTATTTCTTTGTCTCTAACGGATCAGATGGCGTGGCTGTGTCCGAAACTGCATACTAGCGCACTAAATAGTGCGCCTAAAACCCCCCAAACCTAGTGCAGATGTTATTGTCTTTAGATCAGAAGTGCTGTGTGTAGTACGGGAGATCGCGTTCGTTTTGGGGCGGTGCGCGCCCGCGCGCACAAAAGGAGCCATTTGCTGCAGGTGTTCATATCTCACACTGCTTCACTTCATAGACTTCCTAGTTTTAAGCTCATTCATGAAGATTTGTGCATGATCTAGGGGGAAAAAAAGCTATCATTCTAAAACTCTCTCATATGCACGAGGAAGTGCGTGCAATATACTTAAAACATCAAAGCATTGGTGATCTCACTTGCCTTTATTGAAGCCACATTTCCTGACTAAGGAGTTAAAAAAAAAAAAAAAAGTCAGTAGCATTAAAGCTGTGGCCAAACTGCTGAAGTTTGCTCTGCGCTCGATAACAGGAACATGTGTCAGCTGATGTCCTTCATGTTTATAAAAAAAAAAAAAAAAGCTGTTTGTGCAATCCTGCCAGTCCGGTGTGTGTGGTCAGAGTTGGGGGGGGGAAAAAAACAGCTGCCCGTTTCTCATTGACGGAGATTTGATATTTGAGCTAAAGTACAGGATTTATGTGCAGGGAGGGGACGAGGTACAGATGAAGATACGGAGTGAGGGGAGAAAGACGTCAGGGCAAGAGCAGACGGCATCCTGCGGTAATTGGGGGAGAATGGGTGGATCCTCAGATTTCATCAGAAAGCCTCTTGGGTGTCTGAGGAAGTCGCCGGATTTTACCTGGGTGTTACTGGGATGTGGCTCTGTGGAAAATCCAAGCGGATTACATCAAGGCTTTCACCACAGAGGAAAAAGTCTGGATAAATGTGCAGAGTGAAATAGGATTGTGCTTTTCTAAACTGCAAGTTTAATATCCACAGAAACCATACAAAATCTAGTCTTATTTACAGATTGTTAAACTGTTGTAATGTTGAACTGGTGGTTTGTTCCCTTTGTGGCTGTTTATCTATATGTCTATGTAAAACTGTAACATGTGCCGGTGTAACGGGTAACGATGTCAGCGTGTAACAGTAGGCAGCGTCATCTTCAACTTTTGTCTTACTGTGGGCGTGTCGCAGGCGATCCACGCCGAATGTAACAGTAGGCAGTGCATATGACGGGCAGAATTAAGGGCTGACAAACCGTCGTAGCAGCACACTACATTGGCAGGTAACTGGAGAACACGGGAGTCAGGATCTGCACATGTGCGGAGCCGTGGGTAACCTCTAGTATTTGAATGGAAAAAGATCAGCAACATGTCCTGAAAACTATTGTGAATTTATAATGGAGACACAAATCAGATTATATACCGAAACCTGAAAAACAGGCCTGAGCTTGGCTCATCTCATCTTCCAACTTATCTGCCACTTGTTCTTCAGCTGTAGGTCCGAGAGTAGACCTGTCTACCTGTGCGTGTATAGTGTGCGACCCTTAGAAGGGTCACGACAGCGAACCATCTGATCCGCACACAACTTGGCACAAGGTTTTAAGCTGGATGCCCTTCCTGACGCAACGCTCCCATTTTATTTGGGCTTTAGACCGGCACTGCATCCATTGGCTGGGGTTTGGGCTTTGGGTGGGAATTGAACCCCCAGGTCTTTTGCATGGTGGATGAGAAACATACAACTGAGCCACTAATGCCCACCACCAAACTTGCAGTTTAAATAAATGCTCCAAATGAACAGGATTGTTGGTAGTTTGCGTTTCTTTGCTGTATCTCTCTCTAACCCTTTTAGATCTTTTTCTTAAAATAAATGAATAAATGAAAATCCCTTACTGTTACTCTATCCCAGGGACGTGATGAGATCAGCATCACTGGGATTACTGACATTGCAAAAAGAAAGCTGAAAGTTTCCAAGTTGGCCGTGTTTGTTTAAATGCTGATCAAATGGCGAGCATTGAGCATCTGATTGGCTTGTTTGCTGACAACAAATCCATGGATGTTAATCTGTTCTTTTAAAAATAATTCTTTACTAGGTTTATGAGGAGATTTGTATTTATAGTATGGTTTACCATATGCTGGACCTGCACTTGTTATTAAATCAAATCTGCTTACCAGTTGTATAGGGTGAAATGGTATTTTTTTTCCTTTTTGGTTAATTGACGATCATTGCAAGCCTAGTCTTTAGTTTAGAAGGAGTTTTTTTTTTTTTTTTCCTATCCAGTGGAATACATCTCTGACTGTATACATCGCTCGGACAGTAATTCTAATATATATTCTACACATTTTTAAGCACGTTGTACTTATTGATGAACCTCTCATGGATAGTCAAGTTTTTCAGTGTCATTTACAGTTATGCCGGAGCACAGACTCTGTCTCTTCTGTGAAGCTGACGTATTGTGGGACTGATGGTTATCATGTGTTTCCTTTTTTTCGAGACAGACCGCTGTTGAGGAATGGAAGCTGATCAGAATCAGGAAGTGCCCGAGGCTGTTTCTCAGACCAATGAGACAGAATCGCCCGTCCCTGAGCAGCCCAAAACTGACGAGGTGAATGAGACGCCCTCGGCTCAGGCCCCTCCCGAGCCAGAGAAGCCGGCAGAGGAGTCCACAGGGGAAACACCTGAGGTGGAGCCCGCCAAAGAGAGCGCGTCCTCCGAGACAGCCGTAGAGGCAGAGAAATCACCCGAGAAGGGGGAAGTAGCGGAGGAAGCTGTCAAGGTGGAAAAATCTGCTGAGGCGCCAGCTGAAGTTGAGAATAAGCCTGAGATCGTAGTGGTGGAGCAGCAGGTCCCTGAACCAGCGGAGAAGGCGGCGGCGGCGGAACCTGAGCAGAAGGTGGAACCCGAGAAGAAGCCGGAGCCGGAACCCGAACCCGAGAAGAAGGCAGAACCCGAGCAAAAGGCAGAATCTGAGCAGAAGGATGAACCTAAACAACCTGCAAATGACGCTGCACCGACTGAGGCAGAGAAATCAGAAGCCAAGACAACTGAGGCAGAGGCAGAAAAGCCCTGCGAGGCCGTGGCCCAAAAAGAGGTGGAGGCAAAACCTAAAGAACCAGAGCTCCCCATGTTCTATGGCTGGTTCCTGCTGTCTGAAGTTGAAGAAAAGATCAAGTGTTCCACAATGGAGTTCCTGAAGACGCTGGACACTTTGGAGGCCTTCAAGAAGCATATCGGTGACTGTGAGTAATGTGTGTGTGTTTGTGTACATATCTCTGTGCCGGGTGCCTGGCTGTAAAATGGTTGTCTGGTCTTTTTTAGTTACTGGGGATGTAAACAAGGAGGTGGATCTGGAGCAGTTCTTTCAGACCTCTGCATCGCTCCACTGCACTGCTAAGTACTGTGACTATGGAAAGGCAGAGGGTTCAAAAGAATATGCTGAACTACAGGTTGGTCAATCTCTGGAGGTTCTGGCTGGGAGAGAAACCTTGAAAATGTTTTGAATAAGCTGTTTGATATCACTTTATTTTATTTATTTGTTGAGGATTAATATGCTGAGTGAGGTTAAAGAGACGCTTTATGCACCAATGAGAGCATGGAGAGAAAAAATTAACAGCTTTGACCGTGTGGTTAATTTTCATCTCAACACCACACAAAACAGTATCTACTTCCCCATATTTGTGGGGGGAGATGAGATTAGACGAGCTAGTTAATATATACAGCATGCCAGGAACTGGACAGCGGTGAATTATTTAGTTATAGTAAATCACCTACAGTGTTATCGGTGGAAAAATGGATGTTCCTCATTTAAATTGATGTTAATAACAAGATATATTTAGTTAACTTGATGTCTCATCAGTTAAGATTCCATCAAAATGCAATTTGAGATCATATAGAGCTATAACGTGCTGATTCAATTTGTATTGCGATTCTCTTAGTATCACAAATTTAAAAATATCCCGATTTGATATTAGGTATTTTTATTTATTTGTTTTTAAATTTTATTCCAATTCTAAACGAACATGGCAAATCATTGGCTCGTACCATACAGAACGCTGTGCTGCCTACCAATGTATATTATATATATAATAGTTTAGAGCACACCACCTGTAGGATTATAGAGGAACTGCATCATTTTAAATGCAAATGCATTGCATTGTTTTAAAATAAAGTAGTCGGTTTGGTGAGGTGCCACACAAAAAGTCACTCGATCTTCTCTCAACACTAACGTAGGCCTTATTGTGAGAGTCCCAAATGGATTTAATGACTGTTTTAACATTAAGCCTTTAACGTGTTGCGGTTTAACATTGTTTAACAATTAGGTCAGCCGTACCAAGATCAGTGAAAATGGTTGTGACTGCTCTCATCATTTTGCTAAATCTTCGTTATACCCCTTAAGCAGAAATAAAGCTCTTTTTGTGTCCTGTGTAGGTGGTTAAAGATTCCAACAACACAACAACAGAACTATCTGTTGTCGGCCTCATAGTGACTCCTCGCACGTTCGGTGCCCGCGTGTCACTGACCCCTGAACAGCTGTCGCTGTGGCCCACGGGAGCTGACAAAGTAGGGATTCCTCCAGAAGACCTCCCCGGTGTCGAGGCTCTCCCCGTGGGCAGCCGTGCTCACGTGACCCTGGGCTGTGCAGCGAACGTGGAGGCTGTTCAAACCGGAATAGACCTGCTGGAGATCCTGATCCTCCAGCAAGGAGAAGAAAAACCAGCCACTGTGGAGGAGCTGGAGCTGGGCACACTCTCGTACCTGGGCAAGGGCCGCTGGTATTTGTCTCTGAGGGAGAAGGTGACGTGCGATGCCACGTTCACGAGCTTCTCCGAAAAGGAGCGCGTCACCGAACCAGCCAAGAAGGAGGGAGGGGAGAAAAAGAAGAAGCCAAAGTGCTCGATTCTGTGAGAAGGTGGAACGGGATGAAGAGGGGTTAATGGCGTTCTAGGGCTGAGACTGGTTTTGTGTACGTGTGAATGTTTTGTTTTTCAGCTTTAGGGCTGGGTGTGGGCGATTCGGTACGTACTACACCACCTTCCCATTCCAAAGCGACCTTTCTTAGCAGGTGCCTTTTCCTTTCACTTGGCAGCACAAGCACCAAGGCCTTAGAATCTGCCTTACGGTCAGGAATCACCGTGCTGTAGCTTGTAGTCCACTCTGGTCCGCCAGGTGCTTGCTCAGTCTGCTTCGTTAGCGTTTCCTCCTGCACTGCAGCATTCGGTCTTCCCTGCACTTAATGTGTAATCGAACACTGATCTGTGAGCGGCCGCGCCGACTACCTGTTTTTCAGGCAAAAATGATGCGACACCTTTTTACATCGTTTTGAAATTAGACTGAAATTAATGAATTGCTAAGTTTGGTACAAAAGTGTGCATGATGGTTGGCCTTGGTGTGTGTGTGTGTATGTATGTATGTGTGTGTGTGTGTGGTTTGTAGCATGTCAGTTTTTTTTATTTTTCCCCTTCCCTCTCTTTCTTTTCAGTTGTACTAACATTTGAAATGCATTTCACTCTGATTGCATGCTGTTTATCAGCTTTACAGTCACACCCAACTTTTATCCGTCTATAGTGTTTACAGTCACAGACCCGTTAACAGTTTCGCCTTTACTACTACTACTTACTATTACTAATCCTTCTCTCTGTATTCAGTGTAGATGGCTGTGAGAGTGAAACGGTTTGTCTTGCCTAACTCTTGTGTTCATGCAGCATTGCAGTCATTTCCAGGCAGATGACTTCCTGTGCCATGTGCCGCTTCACATGTTAACTAGTATTATCCTTTTCTTTAGCTTTTTGAGCTAGTCTCACTTTTGCTCTTTCCAGCTGCAGTCACTTTTGACAAGCTGCACTCAGAATACTGTGACTGGCCCCCTGCCCTGATGCCTTCGTCTCAAATGGGGTGGTACAAGGCAGACGCCTTGCTTATGTAGGCCTCGGGTGTCGAGGCACTGTATTTTTGCACTTATTCTTTTTTTTTTTGTACACTTAATAAAAGATTTGCTTGGCTCGGACAGTGTCTTGCTTGTTCTTATTGAAAAGTTGACTCCACTTCCTGTTTTATTTTATTTTTTGTTTCATACCGTCTTCCAAAGACTGTGCATGTGTGATCATTTTCAATTGCGTTTTTAAGCCACTACTTCACTTTCAATGTGGTTATCTGTGACTGAAGATGAAATCCTAATTTCCTCAACAACAAAAATAGTACAGCTGGTCTTTTTTTTTTAAAGACAAGTAGAAAAGTAGTCTTGTATGTTAAATTGGAGACCTCACATGCATGCAAATAAATCCAAGACAAATTAGAAATTGAACACAAAGCAACTTCATCACTGCTGAATAAATGTGGGTGGATTATAAATTATCATTTACAATCTCTCCACAAGGTGGCACCAGGCATTAAAGTGCATTAAAACAGCAGAGTGGTTCAGCAGACGAGGGTTGCCAGATTGTGTCTTCTCTGCGATTTCTTTGACTGTGTGTGTGTAAGGTCACATCTTTTGTGGTGGAAATTTTTGAATGTTTTGGGTAAGTTATGGGAAGCCATTCTATTGAGGATGAGTGCCTGAGCTGAGTAATGTTTCAATGAGGGGATTTAGGATTGTGATTGTTCAGTTTATTATTCAGAAAAGACCCGGATCTGTCTGAGCGGAAAAACAGGCAGAGAAACAGCTGACTTAACACTTTTTTATTATTATTATTGCTACAGTGCCAAGGACTTTGTCTCTATTGGATGAATCAGCAAAAATTAAATAGCATGTTTTTAAACCTAGTTTCTTTGGCAGATATACTCTATAAATAATTTTAATTTATGTTTAAAACTTTCACCATGAACAGCCCCCCCCCCCCCTTTTTTTTTTTTTTTTTTTTTTTTTTAAGTTTGCCTTAAATTTTTAAATTATAGCTTGCAGCCAATTTAAGATGCATTACTTTCCTGGAGTTGCAGTGTATGGTTGGGCAAAATACTAATCCACATCCACAGAAAAAGACATAATGTGAATCCTCTCAACGGTGTATGACCTGTCCAATGCCTGATTTCTTTTTCCTAATAATATAATTCTAGCAAATAATAAGCAGAAGCAATACAGTGCTATGCCTTTGAAAAGATATTTAAAGAATATTAATGTTCACTTCGAATGCATGTTGTGGTCAGCAGTGTCAGTGAATAGTACATTTGTGATATCTGAGCTTGCTTGTTCTCTTTTTAAGTCAGACATTAAGAATTACCAAGCCATTCAGTTACAGCACTGAATAATAAGAATAATTGCCATACAGTACTTCACACTGTTTGCCCTGGCCACCCCTCAGCTCCACCCGTGCCTGCCATCAATCCTGAATTTTCCACCAATAAAGCAAACAACAGATTACCCAGTTACATTAAACAGATATGCAAACTCATTTACACTGCCTGGCCAAAAAGAAAGTTGCACACACTAATAGTTCATTGGACAGCCTTTTGCTCTGAATAACCCTCCCAAGGTCTTGTATTGGAGAATCAGACAGCTGCGTAAAGCCTACTCTAGCACATATCCCCAATTCACAATGGGGTTAAGGTCCACTCTGTAACAGTTTGGGCCTGATGAATTCTAGCATTGTCATCTTAGAATATACCTGTGCCATCAGGGAAGAAAAATATCTATTGATGGAAAAAACTGGTCATTTAGTATATTCAGGTAGTCAGCTGACTTCATTTTTTGGGCACATAACATTGCTGAACCTAGACCTGACCAACTAAAGCAAGCTCAGATCATAACACTGCTGACTCTCTTCTTACTCTGATGTGCTCATCACTCTGGAACAGGTTAAACCTGGACTCATTGGACCACATGACCTTTTTTAAAATGCTCCACAGTGCATTCTGTATGCTCCCCAGCAAATTGAAGGCTTTTTTCCGATTAGTTTCACTGAGAAGTGGTTCTCTTAAGGCTACCCAGCTGTTTAATCCCAATCCCTTGAGTTCTCTTTGCATTGTGCATGTGGAAATGCTCTTAGTTTGACCAAAAAACATCTACTTTTTTTTATTTATTTTTTTTACAATTTGATTTCACTAAGCATTAAGATGGTTAGAATGGTTTTCTGACCACATTTCTTCCTCTAAGATGATGCTTCACCACTATCCTTCCAGTTTTTAATAATGTATTCCTCAGTTCTTAACCCAGTTTTAAGTAGTTTTGGCATTCTCCTTAGTTGTTTTCTTTGCTTGATGCAGGTCAATAATTTGACCATTCTGAAACAGAATAACATCTTTGCCACAGTCACTGGATATGTCTTCTGATATGGTTGCTCAAGAAATGAGACGATACTCACTGCCGTTAGGGTTAAATAACTTGTTTCCAGCCGAACCATTCACCATCACTGAAGTAATTAACAATATAATTGTTTTTGACCAGGCAGTATATGTTTATGTTTATAGGTGCAGGAAATGAATGAGAAGTGGGAATGCTGGGGCATTAATATTCGCCACCCCAGCCACCCCTTTAGCTCCACCCACAGCAGTATTCATGGTGCTCCCATCACTTCCATCCCTCCTCAGATTCCTGTAACTAAGCATATACTGTATATTATACACATTATTTTTAATGCCAAATTAAAGCTCCACCTCCAGTTCAATATGCTCCTTTTGCCCCACTGTCTTGTCTGCTTATAGTGGCCGCAATTAAAATGTTTAATCTCAGTATTTCATCATTTATTGCCTTTCCCCAGTAATCAATAGGAACATTTGTTTCTAAAGCTCTGGTCTCTTTGACAAAGTCTCCTGGCTGGAGATCTGAGACTGCATTAAGTAATCACACTGGAGTTAGATCTACTTTAATAGCCAAGACTTTGATTTGACCTTTTTATCACAAAGTGAGTCTAGCCACCCAGTGTGTAGGATAGCTTGGATCATTAATAGTTATAAGTACTTAAAAGACATTAACAAAAATAGTTTTAATGCAATTTGCACTGTATTTTCAGCTCCCAAATATGTACGAGTTAATTTCTTTCATTTCTCGTACCAGTCCTAATCAAGAACATTCATGTGCAAGCGGCGTGACAAAATTTTGATTGAGAAAGGTTTATTGATTTTGATGATCTAATTCTTGCACAGCTGAGATGACTACAGGTTATTTTTGGAAATCATTGATTTCAATACTGACTCACTGTGTTTCAGTAACACAAAGTTCATTATAATTTCTAAACATTGAAAGGCACTCAGTATAAAACAGTCTGATTGGAGCAGTGACCATAGAACTAAATGGCATGACCAAATTGTTGTGCCACCACAGGCAGGGGTGAATACATGAAAAAAGAAACAGGTGAATGAATAAAGATGATGCATAATAATTACATTTTTCATGAAAAGTTCATTAAAAGTTCAAAAATTAAAATTAAAATTTTATTTGTCACATACACAGTCATACACAGTATGATATGCAGTGAAATGCTTATACGACCGCCCGTGACCTTAAAAATAAAAGATTATTAATAAAATAAATAATAAATTCATATGAATAAAAAAGAAATACAATAGAAAATTAATTTAGCTAGGATAAGAATAATATATCTATAGAAGACAAAAATATACAATATAAGAAAAATATGAGAAAAATTTAAGAAAACTCAGCTGTACAAATATGGAAAAGCAAAGAAAAAGAAAAGTTATACAGGTCTGCATTATATTTATTTAATTCCTTTTGCCTATCATTTTATGTCTTATTTCTCATGCATGAAAAATTTCTAAAGGGTGAAAAATTGAAAACACAACCTGAATACATCATATAATAATAATCATAATAATAATAATAATGTGTCACAGTGGTGTTGTGATTCACACTGTTGCCTTGCACGTCCAGGGTCTGGGTTCGATTCCTGCCTCGGGTCTGTGTGTATGAGTTTGCATGTTCTCCCAGTGCTTGGTGTGTGTCCTACAGGTACTCTGGTTTCCTCTCACATTCTAAATGGCTAACTGGCGTTCCCAAATTGCCTGTAGTACTGTACGTGAATGAGAGTGTGTACAGTGTGTGTGTGTGTGCACTCTGTGATAGATCACACAGGATAAATGGTTTCACTCACTCACTATACGCCTTTATTCTGTATACAGGTTCGCAGGGGCATGGAGCCTATCCCAGGAGACTTAGGGCACGAGGCGGAGTACACCCTGGACAGGGTGCCAATCCATCACAGGGGGCACACACATACAGTACACACTCAGTCAATTGCACACTATGGGCAATTTTGGAATGCCATTTAGCCTAATCGAACCTGGACTCTGGAGGTGCAAGGCGACAGTGCTAACCACTAAGCCACCGTGCTGTCTAAAATACTGCAATATAGAAGATAAATGACTGAATGATTAGGGGCCTAATGTGACCAAAGTGTACTTGAATAGGCTCCGGGCCCCTAGCGACCTTGTATATTACCGATTCATTGCAGGGCACACACTCCATTACACACTACTGGCAATTTGGGAATGCCAACAATTAGCTAATCTGTGGGAGTACCCAGAGGAAACCCACCAAGCACGGGAAGATGATGCAAATTCCAGAATTGCAGACAGATCTGAGGCGGGAATCGAACCCAGACCCTGGAATTGCACGGCGACAGTGCTAACCACTAAATGAATGAATAAATGAATGAATAATGATTAGTAAGATTATGTAGTGAGGCCAAGAATACCTACTACTGACTAAAATATCCAGTTGTTTTGCCTAGTACTGTATAGTAAAATAATTCCAATGAGTCGTTTGGGGAGTCGATTGGAAAGAGTCGGCTCTTATTTAGTGAGTCAAATGATTCGATTCGGATTTTCCAATCACAATAACCCAGTAAACAATAAAGACGTTACTATATCACATAGTGCTTCTGTCATATATTAGTTTTACAGCCGGCATTGTATTATTTCGTACTGTAGTAACCTGTCATTTCACTCGGACTTGAGCAGTGAGCGTTTGTTAGCTGTATTAGCTGGAGCGGAGACACGTGGGACGGATTGGACCAATCAGAGCGCAGAGAGATCGGATCAGCCCATCGTCTGATGCAGAGGGGGGAGGGGGGTGGAGAAAACAAAACAGGGGCGCTGAAACAGAGCGCGCGGACAGCGCGAGCGGCAGTGAGAGCGGTGTCTGTGGTCTCTCGAGCTGAAAGCAAGCAAGCAAGCAAACAAACAAACAAACCAACTTCAGACCTTTCAGTTCATAAATCGTGAGTATAACACTGTCAGGTAAACTTCATTCTATTTGTTTTGTATTAGGTCATCTGGTTGGTTTAATTGATTTTTTTATTCTGCTGTTAATTGACTTTACTGTTATAATGGATTGTTAAAAGTCTAAGGAGGTGTAAATACATTTGAGCGCTGGTTCCGTGTCATGCTTTATTCATTCATTCATTGCAAGTGCGCAGGATGTGGGTGTGTTAGTAAACACGTTTCACCGGTCTGTCACGCTCCTTAGGGCGAAAGTAAAAGCTCCTGGTGTTAATGATCACATCCTTTTCCGCCTTGCACAAGCCTTTCATGTCCCTAAAAGATCAAAGTCTTCACTTCATGTTTTAACCCATTACAGGTACAAAAAAAACATGTGCAAAAATCTTCCACTCATTTCATCATATTGTAGCATATGAAATGATGAAGATTAAATGAATGAAATTTGTTTTGTAACAATGTAACAGCCTCAGCAGCGACCTCATTTCCCCTCTCATCTATTCCCTGCACCACTCAGCGTTCAGCATCACCACTATACTAATCACCATCTGCGCCTGTTTCTCACTGCCTTAAATTAGATTTATTTATATTATGTTTGAATAATTCATAGGTCACTGTGTGGAAGTGCTGCTCAATTAATTGCATAAAAATCTAAATCGTCATATGGACCTGTGCGGGTTAGTTAATTGCAAAAGGCTGCAATTTTGTTATGCATAATAAACGCATAGTCAGGCAGCACAGTGGTTTAGTGGTTGACACAGTCGCCTTCCACCTCCAGGGTCCAGGTTCGCGTCTCTCCTCGGGTCTGTGTGCATGGAGTTTGCATGTTCTCCATGTGCTTTTCTTCCAAGTACTCCGGTTTCCTCCCACAGTCTAAAGACATGCAGATTAAGCTAATTCCCAAATTGCCTGCTGTGTGTGAATGAGTGTGTGTGTGTGCACCTGCAATGATTTGGCACCCCGTCAAAGGTGTACCCCGCCTCATTGCCTAAGTCTCCTGGGATAGGCTCCAGGCCCCCTACGACCCTGTATACAGAATAAAGTGGAATAGATGATGAGTGAGTGAGTGAGAATATACACATAGTTGGGAATTTATGTAGAGGTCAATAACATAAGTATGTTTATTTTTTCTTAATAATGTTTTAGTTAATAAATAAATGTTGACATTCTCTTAATTAGTGACATCTTTTGTCCAGTTTCTTGGTGTTAGCCTGGATAAATACATTTAAATACAATGCAAAATGTTTAGAACTTGCATATATTATCTTACGAAAGTGAGAGAACCCCCCACATTTCAGCCACCACTTTATTATATGTCCTCAAGGGATAATGAAAATTGGATACACTTTAGAGTAGTCAATGTGCAGCTTGTATAGCAGTACAGATTTACTGTCCTCTAACAATAACTCATGCAGACTAAGTGACACCATTGTTATCTAGCATGGCCTTAATCCTCACATGTTGTTTCTGGGATCCTCTTCCACTCCACCATAATGATATCACGGAGCTGCTGGATGGTAGACACATGGCGCTTCACCACTTCCCCGCTTGAGGACGCCCCACAGGTGCTCAGTAGGGTTCAGGTCTGGAGACGCACTTGGCCACTGACAAACACATGAACATGATGGAAGAGGAAATGTGTCTTTGCATGGTTAAAGATGTACAGTACAGCTGTTATCACTCAGTTTTGTTGCCAGCTCAGCTACTTTGACAATAATGGCTTTATGTTGAGATATTTTCAGAGAACAGTGAATCTATACTGTTATACAAGCTGCACATTGACTACTCTACAATATGTCCAAGTTTCATTTCTATATTCATTTCTATCCTTTGAGAAGATAGACTAAAATATTTGTGGAAATTAGAAGGGTGTGCTCACTTTTGTGAGTGGGTGTAGTGCAGTTTAAATCGCAATATGTGTGAAAATTATCGCAATGTGTGGTTTTAAAAAATTTTTTTTATTTTTTATTTTTTTTTTTTTAAAGTTGACTGTGGTTTAACAAACAACATTTCTCTGAAACTGGTCATGTACAGGGACTGGACTGAAAATGAGACAACTAGTCCTCAGGACTACATTAAAAATACAAGAAAATCTTTGTACAGTACTGTGTTTATTTCTATTAATTTGTCTTTGTAATTCCACAACATACATGGTTTTATACAGTGTCGTTTTTAGGATTTAATTGATCTGCCTGTTCTTAAAGGTTATTTATCTCAAGATTTATGCCATTGTCTTATATGCATATGAGGGAACCAGAGCCTCTCCATACACCTGATCAATACCCACAGCTCTTTCCCAAACCTAACTAATTAAACCAATTAAGTGCATACCAGATGCTCCGGTCTCCTGTTAAACCAGTTCTACAGTATAACTAACTCCATAGCTGTATATGAGTCTTTTTTCTTCTCTGTAAATTTCTATCACTTCCTTGTCATAATGTTGCACATCATTGCTAAATGCACAGTATTGTAGATAAGGACAGTTTGTGGTGTGTTTTTTCTTTTAATATCTTTGACACAGTGACGTGGTCCATCTTTGTTGGATATGCGTGTGTCCTGTTTGTGTGACATGGTTTGATTATCAGAAAACTGGTGAGATAAATGTTTTCTATCCTAACCGAACACATCTGTGTCATCCTCAAGTCCTTGGTGGTCCCCTGAATAGGTTTAAAAAAAAAAAAATTAAACAGAAAAGAACGATTATTTTGAGAACATGCAGTGTGTGTGTGTGTGGGGGGGTGTATTATGGAAAATACCTTTTTAACACTGTAATGTGTTCATTAGAGACAGGGACTTATAATTATAGTATTTTTTCCCCGCATTATTTAATTTATAGTCACAGTTTTTTATTTTATTTTCCACAGCTAATTGTTTCAGTGGAATACAAGATTTGTCCTTCCCATTAATGATCCCCTCCCCTATACTGTAACCACATAGTTCTGTGAATCGTCATAAGCCACAGATGGGGCGGAACTCATTTCTGGGCCAGAAAAATTAATCCGGAAACCAGGGTGAAGAAACTAGCCCTTTCTACAAGATTTCTTATATGAACATTCCCAAGATATCTCTAGAATAAAATTATTACCACATGACCAAAAACATTCATTCATTCATTTATTTTTTTGGGAGTGCTTTATCCTCCTTAGGGGCATTCTGGGTTCTAAGCCCTGGCCACGATAACTGTCTATTACACAGTTTACTATACACAAACACATTCGCACCCAGGGACAACCTAGATACCCATGTAGGCAGTTCCCAAGTTCAGGATTGACAGATAAACTTGTAAATAGGCTCCTTGGCTCTGACAACACAATGAGTATCCATTTTCCTCATTAAAATGGTCTAGACGCATACACACACAGAACCACACACCCATTTTTTGCATATGAATGAGTGTGACCTTATGGAGTAAAAACTTTTCAGTCAGGCTGCTTCTGTATGCTTGTGTTTGCATTACAGTGCAGATTTTATGCCAGATTTTGGCAGGTCTGATTGCTCTGTGTGTATGAAAAGGGTCATGCGCACTTACAGGGGATTCTTCTCATATTGATGAAGGCGCTGACAGGGTTCAGGGAAGTCAGGAGGAAAGCGACATACATGGATAATGTGGTGGAGTGAGGGTCACGCAGGAGCATTTATACAGTCATACAGCATTGGTATACAGTACGTGACTCTACAGACTATAAGAGAGGCTTTTCATTGCATGCGAACTGTATTCACACTTTATCATATTAGTCTTGTGTTTGCACTACATAAGAATGTACTTCCTGACCTAAGATGAATGATATTTTCAGCTGAATTTTGTATTAAAGGTGACATATCATGCAAAATTCGCTTTTTACTCATTTTTAGACAAATCATGAGGGGGAAAAAGTCCCCAAGCAAATAAAATTTTCTCCCTTTTGTGACCTCATATACCAAGAAACCCAAGCCCTGGCTTGTTAGTGCTGGTCCCAAGACAGGATAAAATGGGAGGGTTGCATCAGGAAGGGCATCCGGTATAAAACCTGTCCCAAGTTGTGGTGCGAACCAGTTGGTCCACTGTGGCAACCGCACAACGGGAGCAGCTGGAAGACCAACAACAAATTTGCTAAATATTGCGAAAGTCATCATGACTTAACGCTCATACTTTATATTATTTTATTTAGTCAGAAATGTAGGTGGGAAAAGCTTGGAAACGGATGGGAAATGATTGATAAGGTCCCGAACATGGATGTTTCTGGCCCCTGTATACTGATTGGCTAGAAAAATGCGCTTTTACAAAGGGCTGTTCAGAAGCAGTTTATTTAAAGCTACAGACACTGAAACAGCATGCTTGAAAAAGGAGTGAAACAGACAGAAAAAAAGCAGGCAGAATGTAGGGTCTGAGCTGTATTTCAGCGGGAACATTTTGAAAACCTCTAAGATCTCAGTAAACTTTATTCAAAAAGAGTATATATGTAACTTTAAAAGGGGTCTTCTGCATTTTTTTTTTAAAAATTCATAACTAATATTGTCTGATTAACCTCTGATTAAAGAATAAATAAATGAAGACTACTAGCATCCAAACTATCAAGCCAAGGTGACATCTCCACTCAATAATTCAGAAAACCTCACCTACTGCACTTGCATTGAGGTGTTTTAGCTAAGACAGTCTTTGAATACTTATGTCTTGCTTTATACTATATTTTTTTCTACACTAGTCATATTTACATTTAAAGCAGTTTTGATGTATAAAAATGGTGAAATGACATTAGTTTGTTGCAAGGATCACAACAAAAAGATTGTAATTTGGAGCATCACTGTGGACACTCCTTGCAATTTAAGTTGATTCGGGGAAAGCCAGGTTGTTCCCTCAGTCATCAGTCCTGCATTCTGCCTCCGCTGTGCCCCTGATTTCATCGATCATGTCTTTCTGCACACACTGTTCTCTTGCAGAGCTGGGCTTGGGCACTAATTATGTTAGTCTTGCAATCAAGACTATTTTTAGTTATCGGTTTGTTGTTTTAAGAGAAGGTAAGAAACAGACGAGCAGGCAGATGAAGGATTCAGCAAGGTAAGAAGCAGAAGATTGTCTTGTCTTTTTAAAGATGTATGAATAGACATACTGCAATTTCTATTGAATCATTGCCTAGAACTAACAAAATACAGTATATCCATAGTAAAAGGGGCGTTCAAGTCAATCCGGGACAATGAGCTGTTTATGGCTCTAAATGAAGTAGGTTCGCTGCTTCATGTTAATCCTTTAGCCTCTCATCATGGACTCAGAACAGATGAGATATTTAAGGGGCGTTCAAGCTAGACTTCTGATGAAATCTATCATGAATGAAGGCATAAAAATGATTGACATAACAATGATTCAAGGACAGCACGGTGATGAGACTCTTAGCCACAATAAAACATTTGAATGATGAATAACGATCCCGACCGAGGTGGCTCGGAGCTCACTGTGAACGTTCAGCCAGTGATTCACCTGATGCTTGAAAACGTCCAGAAACTTGTCACCAACTTGCAGAAGAGTTGCATCTCTCTGTGGGAACTGTACATGCAATCATTCACCAATACCGCTTAGAAGTTATTTCCACATCCCTCGTACAGTCCTGATCTTGCTTTAAGCCATTTCCACATGTTTGGGGCCATTAAAGGAGTTCCTGGGAGGTCAGCTTTTCAGATGTGAATCAGGCAGTCTGACTCGGGGGAATCCAAGCACTAATGAAACTCTAAGTGCATTAGTGTACAGGGAATTATATGGAGAAATAAAGACAGTTTTTTTTTTTCCCATCATAACTGTGTTCTATTTCTGCACAATCAAAAAGCCTGGTTTGATGTGAATATGTTGTATGAGGTTGTATACCTGAATGTTGTATAAGGACACAGGGGGTGAACGTTACTCTCTGCCAAATATTATGCAAAATTCACTTTTTAGACATTCAGATGGGTCTCCAGTGTGCATACTTGTTGGCATTTTTCCATTTTTGTATTAGCCAGGTCTTAAACAAGCCAATTATAATCCCACCACGCCCCCCCACCCCAGCTTGTTTCTCAGCTCTGCTGTTTTCTGGAAAGGTGTGGCTCAGCAGTTTAGCTCATTTACAATGCACTGAAACGATGCCTGCAGAGAAGGAATGAGACAGAAGGAGTTTGAGGTATAAGAGCCAGTAACTGAGGGGTATTTCTGCTGTAATTCATTGACGGAGACGCTTTGGGGGAGCTCCGAGACCTGTATCTATATGTTAAATAAATATAAAAATATGGGCTCTTTAAAGTAGCAGGACCAATAATTGAAAGGTTGAGTAGAAGAAGTGAGAGTGATTGATCAAACTCCTAATTATTTGATTGGTTTTAGATGTTTTACAGCAGGAAATCGCCAACTTTCCAACCCACTCTACTCATCCAGGGCCACAGTTGAGCTTTCCTGACCTTGATATGCGTCTAATATGAATTTCTTTCTTTTTTATCCCTCCAGTTGTGTAAATCAGCAAAATGTCGGCAAAGGCCATCTCTGAGCAGACAGGGAAGGAGTTCCTGTACAAGCACATCTGCACCACCGCCGTCGTGCAGAACCGCTTCCGCTACGCCAATGTAACCACAGCCACAGACTGGGACCGACTGGTTCAGGAACATCCATGGCTGCTGACTGAGGTGGGCAGAAGAGTAGAGACAGCTGGCATCTTTTTTTTTTGTGTATAAACAGATTTATATGCTTCATGCTTTATGTTTTTTTTTAGGCCCGATAAGAGACCTACAGGGTGGGTGAAAAGAAACTAGTTGTTAAAAATTGGTAATAAAGTCCATATTTCTAATACTAATTTAGTGTAACAAATTTCTCCAAGTCCTCCAGTGGGCATGGCTTTGTCCTGTACACTTCTTTGCATAGCCCCACATAAAACATTTACATGGCGTGAGGTCTGGCCTTCTTGGAGGCCCTTCATGAGGCCCAGCCAATGTCCTGAAAAATGCTGGAGGACACACTGGATGACTTGGAGGCACAGATTCAGGAGTTTCTCAGTAATATCCCAAAGACTTCCTTCAGACGACTGCGCACCCCCCCC
>JAQMYL010000008.1:6603627-6615046 GCA_030014365.1 Clarias pachynema | reverse complement strand
CCAGGGAGGGATGCCAGCTGGAAGCTGTGGAGCTCAGGCACGATCCGCTTCAGGAGCAAACAGCCAGGGACCAACTAGTGAAGAAGTGGATTAAAAAAAAAAGAAGCGAAATCTCCTTTCATGTTTTAAAACAATTTTAGATATAGCTGTTTGATTGTTGAAGAAGCAGCTTGCCAGTATATAATTATGTTTTTAGTTTATGTGCAATATGATAATCCTCTTATTGTTTTATGAACTGTAGATCACTGCTTATAAATCTTTTAAACAAATGTAAATATTGGTGTGAATAGTTTTGCATACAGTTTGTTATTCAATAAATATTTCATAACATGAGCAGAGAAGTGTTTTCTCTTAGTCTGAATCCAGTAACGTATCAATAAAATGTTTGTTTGTTTGTTTTAATTACAGAAAGCTTATTGTTGTTGTTATAATATTATATATAATAATACTCACATATTCAGTACTGTACACTGAATATTTGAAAACAAGCGATATAAAGATTGAATGGAATTATTGATAATCATTCACCAGCAGAGGTCAGGCTTAGTCTGAATTTTATAAAAGGCAGACTTTTAAAAACTTTTTTAAAAAGGCAGAAGTTTAGGGTTAAATGTGTATGTGTACAGTTCAGATAAACATTAAGCAATGTACTTGTACTGTACCATTATTACTGAAATCCTAGCACATGCTTCTGATATCTCCCCCAAAAGAAAATACCCCCAACGCCCCCAAAATATATATTTTTGTTCCCAGCTGATTATATCCCAGTATTTTCATACATCTCTCATACAATAATATTTAGTGAATTTCTTTTAAAATTCATTAAGGTATAATAGACCATATTTTTATATCCACTTACTGTAAATGTATATTTAGTGTTGTGAAACATGAGCCTAGTTCCTGTTACCGTCCATGTTATAGCAGCTATATGTTGTTCCATTACCAGGCACTTTTCAAGACTTTATAAAACGATGAGTTTTTTTGTCACATAGAAATAAAAAAAAAAAACTAACCCAGACAGTAGTTCTGACCAAAAATAAATAAATAAATAAATAATCATCTTCATTGTTTACATATGTATATATACGAGTCTTGGGTTTCTCAACAGCTGCCAAAGCCTCCTCATTCTGTTGTGGCATATGATTTTCACTAGTCTCATCCATGTGTCTGCAAATGAGAGTGATCTGAGATCATCATCACCAGCTTTAGGTGAAACATTGTGTGAGTGCACTGAAATTAATTAGTTGGCTTCTTCTTGGAGAATGCAGATGCACAAGAGGAACATGTATTAATAGCTGCATTATACAAATGCCTGAAGTACTGAAGACATACTGCATGCTAAATGTCATATCAGACTTACCAAAGATCTCACATAGGACAACAAAAGGTTTTTTGGAACTAAAACATGCATCATTTCTAAGCTAAGTTAGCTTGAATGAGTATACATTTTGGGTCTTTTTGAGTATATATAAAAATTATTACAGTTTACGTATCAACTTGTTGTTAAACTACAATATGTGACCCTTCAAGAACTAGGTGTACAAGGGAATTTTACGGTGTCTGTTTGGTATGTGAAAAGAAGCTCTTGGCTCTATGCAACTATTTAAGATATGAAATCCAAAGCATATCCTCTTTGTCCTCTTTTTACACCCCCGTCCCTTAGAAAAAAATCTCCCTGTATCTAAAGTTGCGTTAACATGAGTAGCCTTCTGTTCCTGGAATCCTGAAATAAAAAAAAAAACCATGAAAACAAAACTTGGTGTCAGGCACAGCACAATAAGAATGGCTAGCACCTCCTCCCAGCTTAAGGACTGGAGTTAAAGTGTATTCATGCATGCATGCCTTTATGACATGGACAAATCATCCATCCTGAACAGGTGGTTCTTCTATATCTAAAAACACATGCATACATAAGCTTTGGCCTCTAATTATTATTAGAAAATTAGTTAGGATCTACATGTACATGGTGTAATTGTATACGCATACCTAAACACATAATGTTCCCTCCAGGCTGTGTACCTCTTCTATTGTTATCTTAACAACGTTCAGCAAATTGAAGCACAGATATATATTCATCTTTTGCAAAGCAACATAAACAGTAATCTGTTACTGGACATGTCCAAACAAAATACAGTAGCTGGACATGCATGATCATAAACATAAATCCATATCGATATACTATAATGAAGCAACTTTTTTAAATACAGGAACTATTATCTATGAAATGAATGTAACCTTTACAGACCCCATAACTACAGATTTATTTTACAGATATAATGCAACTATTCATATATTAAGCTCAAAGTGGTACAGTATTATGGATATTTACTAAAGATTTGGTGTATTATTGAACCTTCTACTTATTAAAAAAAAACATGAGGATTCAATATAAACTAATAACTATAAAAACACAATAGAAAAAAATCTGAGCTTTGATAATGGTAGGTTGTGATTTCCACTGCTTTAATTCAATTTTTAAAATGCCCAGACTGTGCTTTGCCAAAACCGTGGATCTGAGGCATAGTTGAGTACAAAAGGTTACACACCATCAGGACAAAAATGAATGAAGTAGGAGCAGAAATTTTATTTACAGCAGTAAGTTTGCATCACTGTTTTCTTCATACATTAAAATATATATCAGAATATGTCTTTGATGTTGTGATGTCTTTGGTCATAAAACCCATTCAAATCACTCATTCACTCTCTATACTGCTTATCTTGTATCCTTTCGTGGGAGCCCTGGAGCCTTATCCCTGGACTCAGACCACTAGGTGGAGTAGATGGATGGAGTGCCAATCCATCGCAGGGCACAATCATGAACAGACACACATTCACTCATACACTTTGGCCAATTTGGAAATGACAATAGCCCTACTCTACATGGCTTTGGACTGCAGGAGGAAACCTGAGAACCCAAAGGAAATCCACCAAGCACAGGGAGATCATGTAAACTCCACGCACACAGATCCGAAGACAGGACTCAAACCATTGTACTGGAGAAGGGAGGCCACGGCGTTAACCACTACACCACTGCAACTCCCCATCCAAATCAGGGATGCTTATAAATTTGTTTCCCGATTCAACTACCACGGAGGATGCAAACGTTCACACTTTTCCTTTGCACAGTGCCACAACTGCTAAATGATCATATTCGTGAATCAAATCAGAGATGAGATGTTCTTCATTTCCCTCTGTCTCTGATTGAAGTGTTTATGTATTTGTATTTCCTGTTATTTAATATTCAGTGGGGTTGCAGTAAACAAATCCTCCCCGCCACATCCTGCAGCTGTTACATCTGACTGAGCCTGTTTATCACCTCTGTCATTACATTGTCTTCCTCCTGTTACTCCATCTCTCGCGCTTTCATGTGTACAAAGCAATTAATTCAAAATAACAAAAACAAACTCTTGTGACCAAAGTAACAGGAAGGATAAGCAATGATCTGGAATAACGCAATGCCAAAAGAATGATGTTTTGACACGGAACTGTGATGATGCTCTCAGGATGGTGATAAGACAATAATTATCACATTGAGCGAGGTTGATTAATGAATGCTATCTGCTTCAGTGAAAACACAGCGAGTTGCTGAGCAACAGAGACAGTGGGCCTTGTAAGGCCTGATACTCTAGCAAAGCAAAGGGTCGAAACGCAAGCCTGACTAAAAATAACCTCACAAAGCAAGAGACAGAGAGAAAGACATACACGGAGGGTGTGTGTGTGGGGGGGGGGGGGGGTAGGAGTGGTTGTGTTATGGATGGTGCTTTCTTTGGGATATCCTCCACCCTCTCCTCTTTTAAGAATACCCAAGGACATCCCTCACTATAATTAACTAGTGTTAGCAACTGTCTCATCAGAAATGCTCTCTTAGAGTCTATTCCTAACAGTCCATTCCCTCCCACCCTCCTGAAACACCTGATCAGCTCACTCATACACGCTTCTGAATTCCGCAGTGCCATCCGATCCTCCTCTGTCTTTCAGCAGCAGAGGAATTACGAAATGCCCATACTCTTAATGGTGTCTGAATGGTAACGTAATGTCCAGTGACTCCTGGATCATGTCTTTGGTCTATCATGCCAAAGTCTATTATGTCCAACATTATTATAGTTTGAAGCTGTTTTTTTTTTTTTTTCATTGACATTTCCGACGTATTAGTGTCTTATTTTTAGAGAAGAATACACACTTTGTAGGACCTGATTAAACCGATAACATAAAAAATAAAACACATGTTTTAAATAAAGAATGATGTGTTATGTTAATCAGTGTGCATAAAGTATCACATGTGAGACCTTGAATGTGATATTACTTTTATACAAAAGTTCTAGTTATACTTTTTATTAGCAACAGATTATGATTTGTTTTTTGTATTTTGTGCAAGATTTAGTGAAGAGCTAGCACCATGGGCCTCTAGAATGTTAGCAAGCACAGTAGCAAGAAGGAAAGGGAGCCACTTTCACTTTCATTTTTCATGAGAAATCATATATTAAGGATAAGCGAGGTTTAATGTCTTTTTATTCCATATTTTATTTTATTTACATGGCTTTTCTAAATGTTGTTGATTCTTGATATGATTATAGTATTGGAAATTGTTAATATTGGTAATATTTTTGAGTGGCTGGAACAGATTATCTGCATTTACATTATTTCCTATGGGAAAATGTATTTTGCAAGACAAAATTTTAACTTAAGAACTCACATCCAGAACGGATAAATTTCATTTGCAGAGGTACCGCTGTAGACAAAGTGTTGTTAATGTTATCAGATGTGTTTTTTTTTTTGCTGAAAGTGCTTCCATGATTGGTATTGAATAAGGTTTTGGAAAGCAGCTGCTCTCCCCTCTTTGCCGGCCTACTTTCACCCACGCTGGTGACCAACGGTTAACGTAATTAATGATTTCATTCAGATTACTCAGTCTCAACTAAATGTTATTCAATTATATTTAGTGTCTAATACATTTTTAAAAATTTTGTTAACACTTTTTCTTATACTGCTATACTGTTTATTCAGTCCCTGTGAAATAATCTGTGATTTGAATTACTGCCAATTCCAACTTCAAAGCTGATGTTATGGAGAATTAATCACCACCTTCTGATCATTTAGAATCCAGAAAATCAGTAGATCTGGCATATTACACTGACCTTTCCCCTTTTTTTCTTTTTGTGAAAATTGTGAATATTCGTTTGATGTGCTCATAAACATGATGTAACAATGATCCATTTGTGTGTGCACCGAGTGTTCTTTATAGTGTATATGTCTCTATGTGTCTTCAAGCAATGAAAGAAAGGAGGAAAAAATTAAGAACAAATATAAGGAGAAATTTCTAGGACACCCACATACAGTGATAATTAAATCCGACAAAAGCTTTTTATATTATATTATATTTCATCAGCCAGTTATAAACACCTGAATTTCTGAGCCAGTACCTTAATATCTAAAGAAATTTGCTACAGTACGTGAACTTCAGCAGAAGTGTAAAACTATTTATCATTCATTCGGTTACAGTAATCAGTCTATGGTGGCCAGGATTGCAATGAATCCAGAGCCTAGCCCAGGAACACTTGGCATGAGATGGGAATACACCCCAGATAGGACACCAGCCCATAGCAGACCATGGCTAGACCTATGTATGCGCACATGCACACACACAGACACACACACACACACACACACACACACACACTGAGAGTGGTCATATCTACAAAATACTTCTATCATTTGTCCATTCATTTGTTAATCAATCAATCAATCAATCAATCAATCAATCAGCTTATTTAACTACCAATCATGGTCAAGATTGCATTGAATCC
The DNA here is from genome assembly GCA_030014365.1 of Clarias pachynema. Lineage (NCBI taxonomy): Eukaryota > Metazoa > Chordata > Actinopteri > Siluriformes > Clariidae > Clarias > Clarias pachynema. Next base: position 6,609,242 of record JAQMYL010000008.1, on the reverse strand, counting down.
AGGGTGACGCCACCCCATAACAGACCATGGCAGTGTACCTTGCACCCTCACACACTCAGAAAAGCCATTTCTACAACATACCCTAATTTAGGCGACCCAGAAAATCCACAGGAAATGGATGTGGGTAAAACATGCAAAACACCCTACAGAAATTAAGCTGAACTGAAACAGGGACCTGTTCAAAGCTGTGAGCTCCCAACATCCTGAATATATTGTTGTATTTTACTCTTTTGGCTATTTATTATCTCTTATGAATCAAAGGTGATGCCTGAAAAGTAGGCTGTGATTTATCTTGGGAACTGGAACTGGCCTTAATATGAGCTTTAGGCTTAATATGGCACTTAGCTATTGCTAGGGCTTAAAGCTTAAGTCATGCCCTGGGCCGGGACATGACCCTGACACTGAAAACAGGCCAGGGGTTGGGCCAAAAGATTAAGAGCCAATTATATTTATTATATCTACCTTACAGCACAAATAAATGATTTTCTCACATCTACCCGTTTGGGAGCTAGGGTCAGAGTGCAAGGTCAGACAGGAAACTGCACCCCTGGAGAGAGGGGAGGTTAAGGGCCTTGCTCAAGGGCTTAACAGTGGCAGATTGCTGGTGCTCGGGCTTGAACCACTGACCTTCTGATCAGTAACCCAAAGCCTTAACCGTTTGAACCACCGCAGCAATGTGTTTAAGTGATCTTTAATTTTAGTCATTAGTGATTTGGTTTGTTTCCTTTGGTATGTTTAATTTGACTCTTCTGAAACACAGTAACATCTTTTCCAACACCATGTGATACGTTTTCCAACATTCGCATGATCGTAGGTGCACCTGGTAGCACTGTAATTATAAAATGTGTAGGTAGCTTCATTTAGACAAGACAATTCTGTCAACAAAATAAAAATGCATTATTTACCTTAAATGTTGCAAATTATTTCCAATGATATTGCACACTCATGCATGAATTTCCGGAATGTTGTATGGCATGTGGGTCATCGTACATTTTCCATACCTGAAATGTAAACATGCAAAAAAGACACAAGATCTATTTATACCAGAATGACAAAAATGTTGCTCAACAAATAGTGACAGAGGGTCCAGGCTGAAGTATCTGGTTCTTTTACACAACTGCACCAAGACTAAACTTGGAGTTTATACTAGTGACTATTTGTGAAGACTGAAGACATAGCTGTGAGACAGAAAATGTAAACACTCAGAGAAAGGAAGAACATGGCAGGTACTATATATAGTGAAAATGTAAATCATGAAAGTGATATTTATTTATTTATTCAATATAAAAAAATTACAAAGCATTTATATAAACATTTAAAAGCTTTGTTTTTTTTGTTTCTTAGATTTTCGCAGAAAGTGTTCAAATGGAAAGTGTAACAAAAGATAATCTTGACGAAACTCTTTTCGCAGATCACCGCATGTGTGTAGTGTAAGGGTGTGAGCAGGCTCCTTCAGATTGTGTAAGGTGCATTAACATTGATCAACGTGTATACGTATGTGCGTTGGGGGTCTGTAAGCTGATCTTAGGGGATATTGAGTTAAATGTCATTGAGCTTCAGTGAGGTACATGATGACAGATCAGTCTGTGTTAAGGTGAAAGGTCACAGTACAGAACAGCAGCTGTAAAGAAAGCGCCAAAAGAAAGAAAGAAACAGAGAGAAAAAGAATTACACACATCCTGTCTTACTGTACATCCGGTATTGCACATACTGTATTACACATACCCTGTCTTTACCTTTATTGGTTTGTTATCATGTGCATTTTGTTTTAACATATTTTCAGCATGGCATGATGTTAACCATGTTGAAATCAAGATATGTACTGTATAAATAAACTCTAAAACATTAAAACTCAGTAATACTGGTTCCTGTCCACCTTAAAAGTCCCACTTTGTTTCTTTCTAATTTGTGTAACATTCTAGTATAATAATAATAATTATTATTATTATTATAATTATTATAATTATTATTATACTAGAATAATTATTATTATACTATAATAATAATAATAATAATAATAATAATAATAATAATAATAATAATTATTATTATTATTATTATTATTATTATTATTATTATTATTATGCCAGTAAGAATAAATGAAAATTCGGGATGGCCTGCAGCTTTGGAAGTCCGTTATTGGAGGCTTGTGGAGGCAGTGGTCCTGTAGGTTCACACTGATTTAATAGTGCACTCAGACCGCTGTGTCTCTCCTTCTGCTTTAACCACTAATTACACAGACTTGTATTTTACGTTGCGTTCGTTTTAAAATCCTAAAGTGAACTCTGAAGGCTTTACACCTTTCTCACACTCGCACTCGTGCGCACAAACTTTTCCATGCCTAGTCATTTGGGCTGTTAATCCCCTGAACAGAATGTCCCTTACTTATTCTCAGAACCACAGCTCTCTCTCTCTTTCTCTCACCCGTACTTACAGTTATTACATACAAGCACCCGACGGTGAGCCAAGGTGACCTCTTTCTGCCCCGTAAGACCAATAAGACACTTGAGCCATCACTCACTATGCCTCCTATGCCTCACCACTCAATACCACAATCCCTAACTCCATGCCTTCCATCCTATACTGACCATGTATGTTCCAAAAACAGACACCATTTTCAGACCCCTGCTTCAAGGCTAACGCCGTCACACACACAAATACACTCAGGCCCACAGTTGCTGCCAAATTACTCCAGGCCCCTCTCCCCATCACAGGCCCAGCCCCTTCTCCATATATACGTGCCACCTCAGCCAATAGGTGGTCTTGCAAGCGTGTGCCTCTAGGCAAAGGGCTTTGGCGTGTCTTTATAAAATCGTATGGAGAAGAGCAGCAGATAGCACTTTCTGTCAGCCCAGGGAGGAGAAACGATAGAGGGGAGAGAGAGCACGGGGGCTGTTGATTTTATCGCAATTTAAACACTTTTGGAAAGTGTTGGTGGGTAACATTTCTCTATGTCCTCTAAATGGAATTTAATCTACTTTTTCCACTTCTTGGTGGACTTTTCTGAGCTCTGAATTGGGATCTGACTATTGGTTATTTATATATATATATATATATATACATATACTTTTTTTTTTGTGAAGCCTCCCCTTGAGCTGAGAGGATGGAGAACGCTCACATTCAGGAAACGGGTACGTGCCTGTCCTACTTTGGGGTCAGCGAGACCACAGGCCTCTCACCTGACCAGGTCCAAAGGAACCTGTCAAAGTTCGGCTACAATGGTGAGAGACACATGAACGCATGGGTGGATGAATGAATAGATGGAAGGAAGAATTGGTGAATGGATGGATAGATGGATGGAGGAAAGAATAGATGAAAGGATGTAAGAAATTTACCCTTAGATAAATCGTTGTAATCTCAGGCAAGTAGACCAAGTAGACTAAAGATCCAAGTGACAAGGCACATGAAATCTGAAATAATGTAAAAATATAGAGAAAGTTTGTTATGAGTAATTATATCTTACACACATTGTTATCTGTGGAACACATATCCAAGCTAACATCACTTTTCCAAGATCTTTTATTTTATCCATCTCTGGTTAAAATCTGGTAAAAACTGTTATGATATCAAATTAATTGCAGTGGTTTGTTGTGCAGGGGAGGGGCTGATTATTGATGTGAAAAATTAAGGGTTTGATATTAAGCAGCAATTTCATTTTTAGAAAAAGACATCAATAAGACATCTAGAGAAATCAGAGGCTATCTTTAACCATGTGCATAAAAACTACAGAAATCCCAATAAATAATTTTTTTTTTAATGGCAGAAATATAAAATTGTGTTTTGACTACAAGCACATAATCATTATAATTATTCAAGACAATATTGAATATGATTGCAATAATGCACAATTTAATAATCCTTATTTTGCATTATTTTCCTGTATCCTGCGTCCTGGACTGAACTGACCTACAGAGCTGCCTGCTGAGGAAGGTGAATGTTTTTCCCTTTCTTTCAGTTTTTGAGCAAGTTTACTTGACTTTCTTGCAAGCAATTTTTAAATGATAAGCTGATAGATGCAATGGGTAAAGAATAACAGTTACGCTGTTATAGAAAAATAATCAATGTGAAACAAGGAGAAGGATCATTACCACTTAGAAGTTGATTATTTTCCAATAACAACACAGCAATTTGCCAACAATCTTTCTATATAGTTTTTCTATAGTTATATTTAATGCTATGGAACATTTACACAACAAGGTAGTTCCTATTATTACTTTACTATTATTATTACATTATTAATTAATATATTAAAATAGCCGCATTGAAAAGTGCATAAAATTAAACCTGTGATATGAATTACAGCTGGAACTACTGTTAGTGCTGTTAGTGAAAAATATTTTAATGAATATCATCTGACTAATCAGAATCAAGAATTTAACAGTGCTGTAGTATAGTAAATGTGCCAAATAGAGGTGCTACCAGATATCCTATCAGAACTGATACATCAGTTTCTAAAAATGCAAATAAAAGCATAATTAAATAATAATAATAATAATAATAATAATAATATGCTCACATTTCAGCATTAACAAATATTGTATGCATACGTTCTCACTTTTTCTCAGGTAAATCAATCTGGGAGCTGGTGGTGGAGCAGTTTGAGGACTTATTGGTCAGGATCCTGCTGCTAGCTGCCTGCATCTCTTTTGTAAGTAAATCAAAATTTTAAAAAATCTTTTAAGAAAATCAAAATGATGAATTATGTGAGATGTGTCTGTATTTAAAACAACCATTCACTCTTCCCCACAGTCCCCCCAGTTTCCCCCCTGCCTAAATAGAATACAAACTACTTTTACCCATCCCTTCATCTGGGATGTAAAGAAAAGGGCTATTGTTGTACGTGAGGTGCCAAATGTGGGTGTGTAGTGTGCTTAAAAGGAAACAGGACTTCATACTGAGGCACAGATAGGCATAGTTTACATTCATGTGAGTGGCATGGGACACTTTTGTCGCATGCCCAAGCCTTCCTGTCTATCAAAAAGCGACCTCTTCACCCTTTATCCCTGAGCGATGCATTGTGGGTAAACTGTACATTCAGGGGAGTGATGTATGGCAGAAGTGTCAGACTTCACAGGGATTATGTTTCACACTTTCAATGCTTTTGTTTTACAGTTCTGAGAATTTTAGAAAGATATTAGTGCTAGGAGAGTTTTAAACAAAACTTAAAAGATAAAGTTTCACATATCGTACCGCATATTAAAGATGAACCAGATTCTATTCTTAAGTCAAAGCATGTGATTGATGGCGTGAATTTGATTGTTTTCTGCTATTGGTGTACTTAAACATATTTTGCAATTAATATACAGACACAACCACAGTTTTAAGTTTTAATATTTGCCTTGGAATGAGGATATGGGTATAAATCTGGTGTAAGTCTAATTTGCTGAAGAACTCCCTTAGTCATAAATTATATCTGTAGTGTTACAAAATGGTCACTATTGAAGTGATCAGAGCACTCTCTCACACTTTCCCTCTGCCACTTATAATTTGTTTTGAAGTGCCATTAAGGGGGTGACTATGCAACACTTATTCTCCTCTGTGCCACAACAGCTGTCATTAGGAGAGAGAGGGGGGGTGGGGGGGTGGGGGGTACAGACAAAAGGAGATCATTATTT
>JAQMYL010000008.1:6579472-6591561 GCA_030014365.1 Clarias pachynema | reverse complement strand
GTAGTAGCCTTAATGTGGGAGCCCCCTAGTGACGGGGAGGAATTGGACACAACTAAATTAGGGAGAAAATTGGGGGGGAATAAAAGAAAAATAATAATAATTTATCCTTAAGAACTGAGATATAATTCTTATTTCAAAGCAAATAAAATACAAAGCCATCTGTAAAATAATCTGACTATTAACATATTCCATATTACATACTGCAATTAAAGCGGGTATGTAAAACTACTTTATATAGGGAAAACCATACATGCAAAATGATCCTCAAATTACAACCTGTGCTTTAGTACCTTGGTATTGTGAGTTTTTTTTTTATTGCCCTAGTATCCTGCATAACCTTTATATGCGTATGTAGCTTGTCAGAGAACCAGTCCCTGATTCGAATGCCTCCCTGGAGCAACCCCTGGCTGGTGGCTGCTATGACCCTGTCCATGTCCCTGCACTTTATGATCATCTATGTCGATCCTCTGCCTGTAAGTCCCACTGCCAGTTCATTCCCCTAAAGACACAATTAAACAAACCTACTTCTACATTTATAATGTTTATTCTTCTCTATTGCATTATAGATGATTTTCAAGCTGACTCATCTGAATCTGGAACAGTGGCTCGTGGTGCTGAAGCTCTCTCTCCCCGTCATCCTCATCGATGAGGTGCTCAAGTACATCTCTCGCACCTACTTGGAACGTAAGTGAACATGTCCACTCCTTAACCAGTGATTTAAATCAATAAAAACGTATTAGATTGAATATTCATATAAAGTGTTTGCTAGATCCTGTATTTGTTCATTTTAATTGATTATAGCTTAAATGTTCTATAACAATCCCTGTAATCAGACCTAATATTAATAAATTCCAATTCACCAGAATGCTCCCTTCCTACCATTTAAAATTGTTTCCATGAATAAGCATTTTCCTCTACCTTTTCCTGATGTTCACCCACTGTTTCACCTCCATGACCCTCACTTCCCTTCCTTACCTTTTCTCTTCTTATCTCCTTCACAATTTTATTCCAGCCTAATCCTGTTCCCTTCACAATTCCTGTAACAAAGCAAGGTATCCCACAATCCTCTCTGTCCTGGTCTTAAGCTGTCTTTGTGTTTCTGTGAGCCAAAAAAAAAAAAAACTGTATGTGATGTGTATGCGTATTGTTAGTGTTGTGTGTTTTACTATAACGCATTATTTCAGGGTAGTGCATAGTGGTGTGACTGATGTTACATAGTATGGCTGATGTGAACTTGGCATTTTTATCCAGCATACAGAAGGATATGAATCATTTCCATTTGCATGGAATATCCAAACGCACAAAAGGCAATTCAGTTACTCAGCGCATACATGAACATGTCTGACTAAAGTTGATAGTAGTGATCATTGGCACTGTGCTAAACTTGCTTTACTGGTGTCTTACTGCATGTCTCCAGAGAAAGAAGAGAACCTGGTGTCTAAGAAATGGGACTAAGAGAAGGAAGGTGTCAAGTAAATGAAATGAGAAAGAACTGGCTTAAAGGAATGAGCACAATTACTCATGACGACAAGAGTTACAACAAACACTCATGCAACTAACAGTGAACAAGTCAACATACTTGAAAATACAAAAAAAAAGAAGAAAATGTATAAAACACAATGTTCTGTGAATATAAATGTTATCTAAGTTTATGTATTTTAATGAATGAACATTATAATCAATTAACTAATATTTTAAGGAGTTTATTCCTAATAAAAATGGAAAACATATTTCTTATTAAAGATATATATTTAAAAAAAACTAATTTCACTCCATTGTATCTCTGTGGTAAAATGCAAATATGTGAGATTAAGAAAAATGCCATTGTTTAATGAACTCTTGCAGCAATCATTTATACCAAGTATATTTTACAAATTAATTTATGTGTAAATATTCCATGCAGGGGATTTTGGTGTGATAAAAGCTATACAGCTGAGTGCAAGGGGCTTTGGGTGCGAGACAGAAAAGTGTATATATTGGGGGTAAAATATTTGAAAAGAGGCAAAGGAATTTAAAAGACTTGTTTAAATTAAATGTATTAGTGGTGTTCTAGGGTGAACAAACAATGGAAATTAACTGCACATTTCCAACTTATTCTCATTTTTACACAGTATAGATATGTTCACATGCTGAAATTAAAGGACAACAGGGTTATGAAAGATAAATGGAGACAAATCCAGAATTCCTCTTTTGACCAAAACAGGCTTTTTAATAAAACATGTCCAAGTGGAACGTGAAACCAGACAGACAATGCTTGCTGTGAAGCCAAAGGTTAATTTACAGTGGTATGATGTATAAAGCCAATAATGGCACACAATATGATAAATATTATCATGTTACTCAACACATGATCAATGCACTCATAAAACTGGTGTCTTGGCCCCAGATTAAGCCTAGTGTTCATTTACTTTACATGGAGTCATAAGATAACAGAGGATCACAGTGTAGGAAAGCTCAATGCTATTGTGCCCTGGAATAAAACATGCCCGAGCAGGTCTTGGGTGTCTTACTTTGGGTGGTTGTATATGGTGAAATGGCCATGCTGACCTTTAGCATTAAGTTGTTTCCATGTACACAAACACAAAGTTTTAACGGTCAGATTTACTCTTACCACTACAGCACACTGCTGTAAAAATGACTACATATACAGGGTAAGGTGTCATGCAATCATTGTAGTCAGAACTGGAAATTTGATTACTGACACAACATGGAGATTCATGAGAAATGCATTATAGCTCTTTTTTTTGCAGGTATCACAAAGTTAAACAAATAACTTTTAGGAAGAGTAAAATGTTTTTGCTAATTTGGCTGGTGAAGGAGATTAAAATGAGGGACGGATGAGTGATATTCACCATCCGCTTCAATGGACAGTTAATATAAGTGAATTGATGTCTGGTTACAGTGTCAAAGACATGGTAAGGTTATGATCTGCTAGCTCTAACTCACTGAGATTCAATCTACATTGAAGTTAGTAAAGTTGTGTGAGAGAACTGATACCGTAAAAATCCCTGGAATTTACCACAGTTAATAAGAACTCGAAGTTTGGTAGCCTCTTAATGACCTATACTCTTGATACTGGTTCATTTTTATGGCCATGACATAAAGCAGTCCTTTTCACTTTGGTCCAGAGAAATGGTGATAATGTCCTACTGACTCATGTGGCACTGCTGAGCGGGTCGCTTTCCTCTTCAAGCTGTTCTCCAAGGACGTGCCTGACTTGATCCAGAGTTCCTGCTTGACGTATCTGCTCCATCTTCACCTGAGATGATTACAGCAGCTTATATGATCATGTGGAAAACTGCTAGCACTAGTAGGCAAGATAATTCCTGGTCGAAACAGCCGATAAGTAAAACCCCTAGTGATGATCCATGAAGTACTTCCTGCTAGCTTGATCACAAGCAAGTGTGTTAAGGCTCTGAGTCACTGATCAGAAGGTGTTCGAGCCCAGATCTGCCAATTTGACGCTGTTGAGCCCCAGCATACTAACTTAACATTAGACTGTTAGCTAGCTAGGTAATTTGCTGGCTAATCAGCGTTAGCTGGACACTTTCTTAATTGCTTCCTGGTTTGTTTTTAATGAACCAGAAAGCTACCCAAGCTAGATTTAAAACCCATCAACTTTTATTTAATATATTATAATTACCTTGTGAACAAAGCTAAACTTTTATTTGAGTTAAAGTTGAAGATTCATCGTGTCATTTGTGTTTCAGCTTTAAACAAAAGCACTGTTTAAAAAAAAAAAAAACCTGGCCAAATATGCGGATGTTAAGTCTGTGTACCTGTAGTGACTGGGAGAGTTGCACAAAGTCCCTCTGTACAGCCTGGCTGGTGTCCAACTGACTGCGCAGACTGATCACCTGACTGCGCAGCTCTAAACACTGATTCTGCAGCGTCGTCTGAAAGCACGAGAAAAGAGGAAGACAATTTGTAAGAGCAAAATCAAGTGCAAATCAAAGTTTAAGTGCAACAACAATGCATGTATGAGGGGTGTTCAAGTCAAACCTGGGACTTAAGAAGAAATTTCTCATGAATGAAAGCATGAAACCGACTGACATTTACAGAAGACCTCGAGCGCAGTAAGATGACGAGACGCATAGCCGCAGTAAAACATTTAAATGGTGCAAACGTTTTAAAGGTCTGTGAATGATGATCCTCATGTTCATTCTCATGAACATCCAGTGAATAGAAAGCATGACCCTTGAAAAATTGGCAACTGAAGCAGACACACATCCATCTGCGTGAACTGCACACACGATGTACAATTCATGACACGACTGGTACTTTACAGGAACTCGGCTGGGAGTTATTGCCACATCCTCCGTACAGTCCTGACCTCGCTCCAAGCCATTTCCCTCATGTTTGGGGAGTTCCTGGGAGGCAAGCGATTCAGATGGTAAAGCAGGCAGTCTGATCATGGTTCCGCCATACTGAGAAATTGTTTTTACCTTTACAGTATCCAAGCATTAGTGAAATGGTGCATTAGTGTTGCAGGGGATTATATACAGAAATAATGGTAGTTTTTACTCTCATAACTGTGTACTGATAGAGTATTTTGCACAATCAAAAGTCCCAGTTTGATTTGAACACCTTCTATATCCATCTGTAATTGTGGGGGGAAAACAATACATCAAGTATACTATTGCAATTTCCTACATTATATGCATACATTTCCAAATATTTAGAATATAAATTTTTTATTTGCGTATATTGTGCATTTAAACTTTTTTAAACTGTGATTTTAAATATCTGAACTAAAGAGTACTGTATGTTCAGAGAGAGTAGGTGAATAGAGAGGTGGTGGAGATACTATCACATGCTCCACATGCAAATCCACATGAAAGTCAGCTCCTGATACCTTCTCATGGTTCTGGGTCTTGCCGTCTCTCTGGAGATGTGCCAGTGCGACCCGGAGGCCGTGCAGCTCAGTGCGACACCCCTGGAGCTCACCCTCCAGCTACAAAACCAAAAAGACCAACATGCATGCACACACAAAAACACACCAACATGAATATATGAGCACATCAATCACTTTAACTCCTTGGTGTAATTTTAATAGACAAACACAAGGTGGAATAAATTAAAACAAACAACCATTCCTGTACACATGATGACTAAATGCAGTGGAATTTATTCTTCTCTATTTCTGTCCATCTGACACAGTCCTACCATGGTACTGTATATTACATGCACACACGCACACCTTTTCTTTCTCGCTTTGGATGCGATCCGTCTCTGTTTTGAGGCTGGAGAGCTGGACTAAAAAATAAGAACACAAACATATATCATGCAATGGAGTTTTTTTGTAAAACCACTGTTTATCCTGCATAATTATAAAGACGTATCCGACTCACCCTCCAAGACCTCTGAAAGAACAGAGAAAGAGCAAAACCAGTTAAACATACAGCAGAAGAAAAAAAATCAGTCAGTAAGCAGATGGAATCATAAACTGATAAATATACTAACCGCTCTCTTCCGTTCGCATCTCCAGCTGTTCCCTTAAGTTGACAATTTCAATACGCAGCCTCTCTTCGGTGTGTGCTCCCTACACAGACACAGGCTGAGTAAATTTATCTCAAGCGCGCACGCACACAAAGCATACACATAAGAAACATGTTACCTGTAGAGAAAACACCTCTGAAGGGTCATCTCCGGCTGTGTTCTCTTCCATCTCTCCGCCTTTCAGCCTGGACAGCTCGCTACATACCTTCCTCTGAGATAGTGACAGCTCCTTCTGCACATCAAAGTCACATATACATAAATGAACAAACTTGAAGGACATATGTTTGGTCACATGTTTGGTCAAACATTTATCAAACAGAATAAGGAGTACTCACCAATCTGCTCTGCACAGCGCTCTGTGATTGGCTGAAAGATTTCTGCAGCTCTTGAAGGAGAGTCTCAGAGGTCTGCACCTGGGACTGGAGCACTGCCACCTGTATTCATACACACATATCTTATTTTCATTTATATTTTTATCAGATAAAAAGAAACAGTTGCTAAATACAACTTCATGCCCTTTTGTGTAGTGTCTGTAACCTTTTGGAATTCAGCAGTCAGCAGTACTCTACCTGTTTCTGTGTTTCTGTTGTCTGAGTGTCCAGCTCTTTCTCCAGTTGTGCCTTCTGCTCTCTCAGTTGGGTCAATTCTTCCTGAAGCTCTGCTACCTGATAATCACAGCACCACAGTGAGATCTCAAAGAGTGAACCACATTAGCAAAGTGACCAAATATTATATGCATTAATTAGCCATAGCATTAAAATCAATGTCACCACTGGGCAAGTTTAAGGATCTGAGTGACTTTGACAAGAGGGTCCACAACCACTGTCCACCACTGCCCTATAGCGGGCACAAGATTTAGAACTGGACCATGGAACAATGGAAGAAGCTGGCCTGGTCTAAGGATTCCTTTTGCTATATCAAGTGGGTGGCCGGGTGTGTGCGCATGATATACCTAGGGGAGGAATTTTAACAAGATCCACTATGGGAAGAAGGCAAGCCAGCAGAAGTAGTGTAATGCTCTGTGAAATGTTCTGCTTGGAAACCTTGGGTGGTGGCCAACATTAACACAGACTAAAACGCACCCCTTCATGGCAATGAACAAAAAAAAAGGGATTTGATATGTTTGATATGTTCACTTGGCCTCCAAATTCCCCAGATCTAATCAAGCACCTGTGGAATGTGTTGGATAAACATGGAAATATCCATAGGAGACAGACTTCACAACCAACAAGAAACACAATCACAGCACATCTTCCGAACGATTTCCATGGCACAAGAGGGACCTAGATAATATCTGCTGCACTACGTCCTCCAACATCTCGACTGCCCAGGGACCTATGCAAGAATTCCGTGTTTTGACTTTAGTTCAGTCGTCCTCTTCTCTAAACTCCTACTGAGCTTACTGTACCTCCTGCCACATGTCAGTGGATCACTAGCTTCCTGACAGACAGGAAACAGTAGGTGAGGCTGGGAGGAGTTACTTCTAGCACACAGATAGTCAGCACTGGTGCTCCACAGGGATGTGTCCTCTCCCCTCTGCTATTCTCCCTATATACTCATGACTGCACATTCAAGGACGCAGCTGTCAAACACCTGAAATTTGCAGGTGACACTATTCTCATTGGACTCATCCAAGATGGCGACGAGTCTGCATGTCGGCAGGAGATGGAACGCCTGGTGCTGTAGCTGAACACGCTCAAAACTGTGGAGATGACGAGGGCTGTCTCCTTAAGTCCACTAACACTACTTCCAATATATAACCATTTGTCAACTGTGGAGTCTTTCAAGTTTTTGAGAACTACCATTTCCCATGACCTGAAATGGGAGCACAACTCAATCCTCAAAAAGGCCCAGCAGGAAATGTACTTCCTGCGCCAACTGAGGAAGTATGGTCTGCCACAGGAGCTGCTGAAACAGTTTTATACTGCAGTCATTAATTCTGTCCTGTGCATATCCATCACTGTCTGGTTTGGAGCAGTCACAAAACAGGACAGGAACAGACTGCAAAAAACAGTAAAAAAAATGCAGAAAAAAAAAAATTTGAGCTCCCCTGCCACCTCTCCATGACTTGGACTCTACAAGAACCAGGAAACTTGAATGAAAAATCTCTACAGATCCCTCACACCCAGGAAACCTTTTTCCTGCCCTTCTGGCAGGCGCTACAGAACTCAGCACACCAAAACTGTCAGGCACAGAAACAGTTTCTTTCTGCAAGCAATCACCCTCATAAACATTTGAACTGGACTACAGTGGAACCTTGGATTACGAGCTTAATTCGTCCCGGAAGCGGGCTAGTATTTCAAAACACTCGTAAACCAAAATCGAATTTTTCCATAAGAAAAAACAACAGAAACACTGTTTTATCGGAAAAATAAACAAGAAATCTCTCTAACGACACTTGATTGAGCTAACGGAATCAGTGCTGTAAAGTAAAAATGGTGTCCAATGACGCGTGTGCACACAGACACAAAGAGCAGGCTGATACAGAAAGAGAAAATTACTTGATGCACAGAACACTAGTCCATCACGTTTGTGAAGTATATTATTATTATTACTACTACTTTTAATCAGCATAAGCAAAAACGTCACAATCTTAACTTAATATGCTTCGAGTATACAGTAACACCAGGTAGTTTAAACTTGTTTTTTTAGAAACAACGTGTCAGGTTTTGTCAACTAACACAGTTATGTCCTAATTAGATGCCTGTCTCTGTTCTGACAGTAGTATATATTTATATATATATGTGTGTGTGTGTGTGTGTGTGTGTGTGTGTGTGTGTGTGTGTGTGTGCGTGACATATCCTTCGGCTGATTAAAATAATAACAATATAGAACATGGCTTCTTAAAGATCCAAGTCAGATTTTTTATTCAAGGTTGAAGGCCTGGAACAATTAATGATAAACAAGTGACTTTTATTAAACTTGCTTATAAATTCAAGTCAAGTCAAGTCGGCTTTATAGTCATTTCAACCATATACAGTCCAGTACACAGTGAAACTAAACAACGTTCCTCCAGGACTAAGGTGCAACATACAACATAAATTAACAAACAACGTACAAACAACGTACAAACAACGTACAAACAACGTACAAACAACGTACAAACACAGCAGTCTGAGATAAAATACATTTAAATCTAGTGGAAAACAATGCCACTGTTCTACCATTAGCAACTCTAATGTTACTTTAATGCAACTTACTGTACATTCAAGTATCAGAAAATACGTTAAAAATAAAAAGTTCAAAAGAAATGGCACTGTTCACCGGTGTTATGAGCTAAAATGCCCCCCTGCCACGGATTGCTCCGCCCCCAGATAATCGCTATAAAAGTTATATTACAGCATAATTTTGTCTATCTTTATTATTTTTATATTATCTGCTTGTCTTTGGGCTGTGGGAGGAAACCAGAGTACCCGGATGAAACCCACTAAGCACGGAAAGATCATGCAAACTCCATGCACACAGACCTGGGGCAGGAATTGAGCCCGGATCCTGGAGGTTCAAGGCAACAGTGCCAACCACTACACTACTGTGCCACCTAAATGAAAATGAAAAAGCCTTGGACTATGTTCTAGCTATTTATTACAACAAATTACCTTATTGGAAAGATATTTAGCGAATCAGTCGCGTGATTCCGGAAAAAGCGAGGCCTCGTTTGTCAGTGCTTACGTGACTCTTGAGGAAACGACACAGACCTCAGAGCGGGGCTTTATTTGGAACCTCCCTTTCTGCTCGACATGAGCTTCGTTATCATACTTCAGCTCCACCATGTAAAGTGACTAGTCTGTTTAGGTCTGCCTCCTTGTTCCATGTTAAAATTATCATGAATTATATTAACCAAAACCCTGATCCCCTTATAAGCTCATGCACATTATTAGAATCAACAGCTGCTCAAACTTTGACTATGAAAATGATATGAAAAACACTGATACATATACGCTGTACTCTGAAAAGCTTTGAAGTAGCTACGCCTACTGATCACTTTCAAACTCTTAATAAAAAAAAAAAAATGCTGTACTGACTTGTGCTTGAAGTCCATCCCAGTCTGCATGTGTGACCAAGCGATGTCCTGGAGGGGGTAGGTAGATAGCTTCAGGCACCAGAGTTCCTGTTGAAACCAAGGATGCAGTGTCATCCTGAGGGGGCATACGCCGGGGCAAGGACGGGGTATCCACAGAGAAGCAAGACAGAGAGGAGGTGTCGGATTGCTGCGTGTAGAAGCCTTCCATATGGAGTTCTGTCCTCTCGGCGTCAGAGAGCTCGGCCAGCAGCTCCTGAGACTCGGCATCTCCTGCTGCACCCTCAGCGCACTCCTTCTTTAGCCTCTCGTTAGGTGGAGATGAGCTCTCTATCCTTCCTTTCTTTATGCTGTCCTGTAGTTATGGAGGGTTTGAGAACAGAAAATAGAGGTTAAACAAAATGCTTTTGGCAGCAAAGTTTTATGGGAACCAAAAGTAACAATCTGTTGCAACAGCAACTGTTGAGAAATGCATGTGCAAACATATTTTGTCATAAAAAGTGAATAAACCCCTTCTTTAGATATAAGACATTTTTATAACACATATGTGAAAAGTTATATTTTTTCACTTTATTGCTGGAACTGATTTGTTCATGTGTAATAGTAATAGGTTTAAATTTGTGCAGCACTGTGTTAAAAACAAAAAATGCATGTTTGCCTTTTAAAAAAAAAAATTTCATTAATTTCTCTCATCTACTACAAATTGATTGAAATCACTGCTCTTATACACTCCAGATACAGATCATGCTGAAAAAAGGAAATACTAGGAAGTATTCCTTTCAAGTTGAGATTGTCATTAAAAAAATTTCCCTTTCACGTCACGCCCTGGTGGCACAAGCAAACTGTAAATTCCCATACGCACATACATATACACACACACACCCTGTTTTCTGGACTGAACCCTGCTCTCCTCCATTGAGCGCGCTCTGATTGTAAGGCAGATATTCTGGCTTCGTACTGAGAGGCTGTTTCTAAAACAAACAAAAGAAAAAGAAAAAGAGAAAATAAAAGTCAGAGAGAGAGAGAGAGACAGAACAGAAAAAACACAAGAGTAAAATGATCGAATCTGCTGACGGTTCTGTTCTTTCACTTTCTCTTCCTCTTCTTACCTCTCAGGGCCTCGTGGAGTGACTGTATCTCCTGGTCACACTGTCTCTGCAGGTCCTGTAGCTCCTCCTGTTTGCTCAGCTCACAGATCTTCGCCACTCCCTGCCAGTGCTCCAACTGCGCTCGGCATTCGACCAGCTGGAGCTGTAAATTCACTTCGTCGTCTTCCGACGTCAATGCTGATGACAAAAATGAATAAATAAATAAATGAATGAATAGAACGAGACACGGTTTAAGCCTGGCCCTGTTCATAAACACCGTTTATTACTTCATCATTTAGATAGACAGAGTCCAAGCAGGAACTCAAAAGAGTTTTAGGCGAAGGTCATCGTCTGATGATTGAGGAGATTGTGTTGAACTGAGATCAAATGAGACGCCTTTTGTCCTTTAAATGCAATAATAATGAAGCACTAACATAACTGGATTTAAGCAGATTTGGTCTTGTTTCATTCAAGGTGTCCAGTTAAAACACCTGTTGCTCACACACACACACACACACACACACACACACACACACACAGCAATATTACTACATGCTAAACAGTTGTGACATTACACTTGTTTATAATTATTTACAATGTTTTTGATGAACATTAAAGGTCCAGTGTGTAATGTTACATGTTGCAGCTGTCAAAGGAAACAGTTGACAGCAAACAGTTACAGCCTGTTAGTTTCTGCGCAAATGTAACAAAAACAATGTTACATTTGAAAGATAAACAACCGCGAACGGCTACAAAGTAACTCTGTCTACAACAATAAGCGCCTTGTGTGTGTCTCCAGTCTGAGGATAGTTTACATACCACCAGACTGACTGTCCTCTCTGCTCGTCACCTCCATGTTCAAGTCTTCAACTCTTCAATAAACACGACACTTCATGTCCGTTTCAGCATTATTTCCTCTCTCTCTCTCTCCATGCGTTTATTCCTGTCCCCGGTTCACGCTTCGAGCTCAGATAATATATAAAAAAAAATATACAAACACAAACGAGAAAGAAAGCTGCACAACTGCAAGTGTTCAGGAAACAACTTTCCCCCGGTTTAACCCTGCGGAAGTGACGTCACCATCCTTCCTGTAGGCTCGGGCTCGCAGGGAAGAGTTAGGAAGGGCAACAACCAACAAGGTTCAGTTTAGCTGGTTTAGTTTTGCTGGTTTGTTTCTCAGCTTGTTATCTAAGAAAGGACAAATAGAGTAATCTAATCTGTTCAGGGTCATTCAAGCCTTGTGTTTGCTTCAAGTAACTTGAAAAGTAGTCTACACACACACCTTAAGTACTTTGTTGTGTTTGGGTAGCTTAAAAAAAAAAAAAATCCTAGTACTATGGTCAAAATCAAATATATATATATATATATATATATATATATATATATTTATTTATTTTTTTTCCTTTGGGGTATTTCCAATTTTCTCCCCAATTTAGTCGTGGCCAATTCCTCCCCGTCACTAGGGGGCTCCCCCATTAAGGCTA
>JAQMYL010000008.1:6555735-6568973 GCA_030014365.1 Clarias pachynema | reverse complement strand
TGTAAAGCTGCTTTGCGACAATGTCAATTGTTAAAAGCGCTATACAAATAAAATTGAATTGAATTGAATTGAATTGACTTTTTCTTCAAAACCTCCTGGATCGGGATGGACATAGAGTCAAAAAGACATCTGCAGTATTCTGGTGTCACTCTCTCAATCCATGCCTGCTTGAGTGCTTCCTAAACATCATGTACAGAAGACGGTTTCTTGACTGCTCCTGCATTCTTCCACATTGTCCAATAGTTTTCTATTGTGTTTAGGTCTGGAGATGATCCAGGACATGGCTCCAGAAGCTGAATACCATTGTTACAAAGTTAGTTTTTCACCAGTTTTTCACTTCATTAGCAGCCAGACAGAATAGACGTAATTAGTGAAAAGACCTGTTTAATGCACACTGAGAACTATGATATATGGCATATGTTTTCTTAATACTTTTAGCCAATAATGTAAGCGCACTCTTATATCTAAGGAATGATTTGGGATTCATAAACCATTTTATTTATTTGAAAAAAAAAAAAAATAAATCAAACCCTGCCCAAATCAAGAAGATTTGCATGTGTAGCCAGTCTATTGAAATTTGCATTGGAAATATACTTTCAAAGTCACATTTGCCAACGTTTCAGAAGCCCTTACCAGTCACTGACAGGACTGTGAACAATGAAGTTAATTCATCTATCTGTGTTAGATAGGTTTTACATTTATAGGTATTACATTTAAAATAAAAAAAAACAAAAGAGCATTGAATTCATGAAATAAAAAATCTGAAATCTTATGTAATAATTATGACTTATCTCTTGGTTATGAGTTACTATTATGAGTTAGTAAGTCATAATTTGGAGTTAGTAAGTCATTAGTAAGTTCTCTGTTTTTTTTTCCTCTTTCATGAATGCAGTACACATCTGTAGAACGCAGCCTATACATGTTGACAAATCAAAATCTAAAAACTAGAAAGAAGCCTGTTGCAATTTATTTTATCACAGATGTCTTATTGTGTTATGGATTTATAGTCACCATAATCCTGAAACCCCAATATTCTCAAAGTGGGGTCCAGGGACCCCCAGGGTCCATAAAGCATAACCAATGATTATGTTAAATTATTTTTTTCAGTGAAGGAAATAACAACCGACTGTTATATTATATTATATTTAAAAATGAGTTATTATAGTCATTTACCTACAGCAGGTTTTTAAAACTGAAAGCAACCCTGTGTCATAATGGCTTAGTGGCACTGTCACATATGGGGTTCGAATCTCGCTTCCTGTCTGTGTGTTTGTGTGGAGATTGCATGTTCTCAGTGGGTTTCCTATGGGTACTAGATAGATAGATAGATAGATAGATAGATAGATAACCCAAACCTTCATTCATTTGTTTTTTTTTTCTTTCAGGAAATACTAAGTCCAACACAAGAACACACCCTGGATGAGAAACTCAGACATGGAAAGAACATGCAAAACCCTTGCTGTGCTGTGCCTGCTGCTTATACCACAAACCTTAATAACTCAAAAAGAAACTAATTACCCTAAACCCAATTGTTTTATGCCATGTAATTTATTTGAACTGTTCTACTACTGAACTTATTTAAACGGAAAAAAAAGAATAATACTCACTGATCTTACAAGGATATACACTCACACAGTGATAGTCTTGATGCAGTTGTGCCCAAAAATATTAGGACAACATATGCTAAGTATTATACAGTAGGTCTCAGTGTGCACAAAACAGGTGTTTTTACTAATTAGTTCTAGCCTGAATAGTTGTGGTAATTAGGTGAAAAACTAGTCAAAAACTAACTTTGTGAAAATTATATTAGGCTTCTGGAGCCATGGCCTGGGTCATCAAAAGCCAACTCTGAAACCCTGAACTCTGGAATGGTGACGAAGGCGGTAGCAGTCAAGAAACCATCTTCTGTACATGATCATCAGGAGGCTATGAAGCAGGCATGGATTAAGAGAGTGACATCAGATAACCACAGATGTCTGTTTGATTCTATTGTTTAGAAGAATAAAGGACTTTATACTAAATATTGACAATTGTATAGCAATTTCATCCTGTAACAAATTATTTTTTAAAAAGCACCGTAATTATCTTGTTTGTTGTTATTTAAAAATATTTGAAAATGCTGAACATTGAATTTCACTTTTATCTCCATACATTTGGCCACCACTGTAGAAAACCCAAATATATATATTTTTGTGTGTTTGGTTAAACAGACTAATGATCCCAATCTAATAGTTAAATAATATTGTTGCAGAATAAGAGAAACAGTCAAATTGATTCCTGGCTACAAAAAGTTTTAGCACCCCCTTGAAGTATAGAACACATTTCTTATGTGCTTTAGCAAACTAGTCCGTGTGAGTGTCAGATAACGAGCTCAGGTGTATGAAGGCTAAACCGGCGGAGAATGAATCGAGTTGAGGATTTATTTATTACCTCTCTCGGTATCCGTGTACATCTGAAAGCAGTCCTTCAGGATCCGCTCATCACACGAGCCCGAGTCCGCGCTCTTCTTCTTCATTCTCCTGGATGCTTTTTATTATATATTTGTTTAACCCTCTCCAACGGTGATGAAAGGTGAACCAACTGAAGAAGCTCTGGAGACGCGGAAACTTCCCCAAAGCAGAGTCAGCGACTTAGAGTCACGTGATCAGCGGCGCCAAAAGAGCGCTCTTTCGCCTTGATCGTGCGCGTGAAGGAGACTGACACTTGCTTCACAGTGATTTGTTGTTGTTTTCAAAAAAGTATTGAATTGATTGTTATTATTATCTTTATTATTTTCACAGAAATTAAAAACTCGTTATAACGCGATAGATTTTCTTGAAATCTCAACTCTGCTTGGTTTACAGTTTATCCAATTCCTGTTTTTGTTGATTGATCTTAAATACATTATATGGACCAAAGTATTTTCCACATTGTATTTAAATACATATCCTTCAATATGGAGTTTTTACACTGTCCTTGCAAGGCTGTCCACAAGATTTTAGTGTAGGCCAAAACACAGTATTTGTACTGTAACATTGTAACATTATATTTTTTTATGTTATACATATACTGTAATACAGAAAATGTGAATGCCAAAGAAGCTACTTCTGAAGTTTATGCAACATGGAAGTGACCCATCTTGCTTCACTAAAAATATTGTATAAATAAAATAAAAGATTGTTTTATATGTGCCCCAAAAATGGCCATTTTTCAGCATCTCAAACAAAATTCAAAATTCATATTTCTTTGCTAACATTGATATTAAACTGGTGTAAGCGCCTAGAGCCATATGACCTCTAAAAATTGTTGCTTAAATTAAAGCATTTTGTGGAAAATTAAGGATTTTTTCTCCAAAAAATCTGTAGTGTCCGTAACCACGTCAATATCAGAATAGAATAAAACACTTTTTCAGGTTTCAGTCTTTTAATGTGAAAACAAAATTGGCCAATTTTCATCTAAATGACTATTAAGAGCATTGAAAGATTTAATTAAAAAAACTTTTTTTTTTTTTTTAAGTTACGGACACTAACTACACTCACAGTAAGTGAGACACTTTTTAGCACCAATGCCATGTGTTTACAAGTGTTTCTGTGGAAATTCTTGCCCATTCATTCTGATGCTGGTTAAGAAGGCCTGGCTCACAGTTTCTGTTCCAGTTCATTCGCAAAAGTGCTTGATGGAGTTGAGGTCAGGGCTCTGTGCAGGCCAGTCAAGTTCTTCTACACCAAACTCATCAAATCATGTCTTTAAAGTCAGAATCTGAAATAAGAATCAGAAAGTGCTTTATTGCAGAGTACATTTACACATTCAGGGAAAAAAGAAACAATTACCAAGAAATAGAAGAAGATATGGAGTATTATCAAATTAATATTGCACATATTAATATTGCACATATATTTATTGCACACTGGGGAAAACTTGAGGTAGAATGCCTGGGAGAAGAAACTGTTCATGGCTGTCCTGGTGTCCAGCGCTCTCCAACCAAATAGCAAAAGTTCAAGGAGAAGATGGCTTGCATGTGAGGGGTCCAAAGTGATTTTCTAAACCCCCTTTTCTTCACTCTGCGGTTCTTGAAGGGTGGGCAGAAGAGCGATGATAATCCTTTCAGAGTAGTTTTCTGATGTCTGATTTTGTAGATGAACCAAACCAGTTATTGAAGTGCAAAGGGCAGATTCAATGACAGCTGAGTAGAACTGTGTGAGCAGCTCCTGTGGCAGGTTGAACTTCCTCAGCTGGCCTCCTTGCTTTGTGCATTGAGGCACGGTCATGTTGGAATAGAAATGGGCCTTCCCCAAACTGTTGCTACAAAGTTTAGCATTGTCCAGTTGTTTTGGTGAAGACATGAAGATTGCCCTTCAAGAGGCCTGATTGATTGAATTTGCCGGGAGGGGGGGCGCCGGGAGGGAGTCTCGCCCGGGGAGAATTCAGTGTAGAACCGCCACTGTACACAGATGTTTAGTCCCAATACTGAGTTTTCACATTGTGTGCACATACAGTATGGAAAGGCTCTTACTTTTACTATTAAACAGCTATGGTTTGTTGGTACTGATTTCTTCTTCACAGTTGACAAGTTCTGCACTATGTACAGGTTTTGATTGTGTTGAAGGGTTTGTAACCCTGTTCCAGTAATTTTGAATCTCCTTAGTTGCTTTTTTTTTTCCTCTTGATGCAGCCCAGTAATTTGTCCCTTTTGAAATGGTGACTTTTTTGGACAGCCAGTGTAGTATACCTCAAAGAATCGCATTACATGTATACTAATTTTAATGGGTAACTGTTTAAATGATAATCAAAATGATTTAGTTGAAACAATTTGTATAACATGGCAAATCCCTCTAAAATAAATGCATTAAAAAAGGTAAAACCTGGAAGCCTTTCTAATAAGATAATTTTTCCCTTCAAGAGGACTTTTCCAAAGTCATACTTAAGTCACATGGCTTGGACTTGTTATATCTGAGGAGGAAAGATGCACATGAAACAAAGAGGCAATATACTTGATCAGATTATTTTATTATGAACACTGTAGTAAAAAAATGACAAAGGCATACAAATACGTTTATTCTTATTTAGTAAAAAGTGCTGTCTTTTGTGGAATTGGTACAGTACACAATAAATGATCCTTCTTTTACATTGTCTCCAAACCATACAATGAAACAGCGAGGTATGTGTTTTTAAGCTTCACGAGGCAAGGCAGTGCAAGGTATACAGTTTAAATGCATGATGCAAAGCCATAAGGTTTTAGTGGAGAAGTTGTGGTAGGTTACATTAATAAGATGCTTTAAAACTCTAAACAGTACATGATGCCTTGTTTGGGACGTCTTACAAGTGCGTACCATTAGACCGATCTACAAAACACTGCATTGACATTATGACGAAAGAACGACATGGATAAATACTTCATACATTTACTTCTTCCCCATTAAGATGCTGGTACGCCTCATCTGGGGGGGGTGGGATGTTGGTAGTGGGGACAGGACAGCTCAGGTGTACATTATTATTGTTGTTCTACAGTGCAGGAATGTTTAGTAGTTATTGATTTCCTTCCTAATGTGTGTTCATTGCTTTTTCCATTCATCACGAGAAGATCTTCAACTGAAAACTTTAGTCCATATCGTGATCCCCAACACTCTGCCGCAGGTACTCCTCATACAGCTTTCTCTGTGGAGTCACAAAGGGTTTTAAAAAGTACTGTCTACACACCATCTCTTATATAGTTTAAAAAAATAATAAATAAAAATTACCTTTTTTGTTTTCACCACCTCCTGCACATACTCCAGTTTCTCCTGCAACTGCCTCTTTTGTTTTCCTGACAGAGTTGGCCTTGTGCTATAGACAGAGAGAGATACACACGCAGCCAAGATAAGTATAACACAAATGTCACAGACCCTACAATCACACAGTTGAGTTAATAAGCGAAATTCTTAAAATGGTACAGGTCGGCCCAAAAGTCTGGATCCACAGGCATAGGCATTTTCCTTCTATGAAACATCTTTCTTTCCTTCTTTTTATTTTTTCAGGTCAGACCCAAATTGGCTTTGTATCGAATAAGAAAAGCTTGAATAAAACCAGACTTAACAACACAACTTTTTTTCTTTGCAATTATCTGAAATTAGGGCAGCACGCTAAAAAAATTAAATAAAAAGATAAAAAAAATAATTTGCAACAATGTTTGGACATTAAAACTGCAAATATAACTATTAAATTAACCATTTTGTATCCAAACATATATTTATCTAGTCTAACTGCAAATAATTGCACAAATTCCCTCATCTCATTAAAGGGATGCTTGCCAATATTTATCACCTCACAACTATTGCCAAAAAAAAAAAAAAATTCCTGACTATACATATATTACACAATTTATAGTAATAAATTGTGATAAAATAATTGCACAGGGCAATGTAGTGATTTTGATTAGTGTGCGATTATCTGTGCACCAGAGTCTAAAATCAGTAGTCGTCAGAATCAGTCCAATACAATCTCTGCACTAAAGGACGAAAATCACCTTTACATTTTACAATTACTTTAAATTTTGCATTATAGATCCAGTCGTTTCGGCCACACTACAGCAGATGAATCACAGGTTTATATTAATGCATCATCAAATCTGAACCTAAAATATCAAACAGGGAATATAATATTTAACAAAGAACAGTATAAGATCACATTTTCTGCAAAGATACATTTGTCTACAAGGAGTCTACAGTGTCCAAGCTTCAAAGGGATATCCTCTATATACAAGTTTTCTGAAATGTCAAAGTCTTAAGGATATCATGCTTTTGCAGTTTCTTGGTAACAAGTTGCTCTGGTTTTTTTTTTTGTTTTTTTTTGCCTTAACTCATGTCAGAGACTAAAAGGAAACAGCACTAATATGTTGAGACTGCCGTAAGTCGGATATCTTTACTAACCTGGAAGAGAAGCGAGCGAGGATAAGGAGGATGAAGGAGAGCAGAACCAGGCCACCACAAATATACAGCTGTGTTTCCACAGAGAGAGATTCAGACGCCTTCACTACTGGAGCCTGAAGGAGGACACAACCCATGCAAATAATAAATGAGGAGCTATAAAGACTCCAATACTGCAACATGATCACGTTACTGGATCTCTTTAATTAAATGAAACAATTGACATGCTGACCAGATAGAGCGAGAGCGTCTCGGTGCCCTCAGCACCCAGTACTAGCTCCAGCACATCCCTGGACAGGCTGCCGAGCACCAGGGCGAAGAGCAGCATTAAGGGCACACTGAAGCCCAGCAGGCCCAAAAAACAGCCCTTACAGCGGGCACGTCTGTTCTCCACACTGCACTGCCTGTGAGTTTAAGTGCACAAAAAACAAGGCTTAGTGCATTATATATGAATCATTTGGATACATGGTTTCACGTTACATCCACAGAACCTCCTGCTGTTTGTTTTACTACCGGTCGTTATCGAGCGTCTCAGTAACAGCCTCGCAGATGAGCTCGCAGTCCTTCTCCAGCGTGTTGAGTGTGTTCTGCACTGTCTGATTGATGGTCTTCTCTATGCTGCGACACACCTCCTCAATCTGATTGACACATCGACTGGGCTATGGACAAAATTGATTAACAGGATAAGATACTACAATGTAGATATAGAGTGATTCTATACAATAAAATCACATGTGAAACAACTTCTGATATTTGTGCAACATCTCTTAATTTACAGAGCCCTAAATGTTCGATTATATATACACTTACATTGAATATAATGCTCATATATTGCGTATACCTATGAGCTCACAGATGTATTATCTATAAATGAGCATGACGAAATTTTATGAGATAAAATTGTAAGTCGCTCTGGATAAGAGCGTCTGCCAAATGCCTAAATGTAAATGAAACAAAAACATCATCCTTCCCAGCCAGGTATAAAACACTCAATATACTGATTATGGCAAAAAACTTTAATCTTGATTATCTCAAGAGAAGTTAAATTTGTCTGCCCGACTGACTGTACATAATATATGTACATGTATATGAGTCAAATGACATGTTGCAATATTTAACCATTGTGGTCAAATTTACCACACAGGAAAGACCAGCGCCTACGCCTCTCGCCCAATGTGCTGCGAGTTATTATAATAAGTACAAGCTAGCTTAGATCTCAAACTAAGCAACATACCAGAAAGTGCAAAAACCTCACATTTACTATATTGGATAGCTAGGTTTTTATATATATATATTTTTATACTTTTGTTCTATTTTCAATAGCTATGTTTTTCTATACCCAAGTTTCTCTATATTCTATTTCTTATTTTATTCCATAATTTATTTTTTATTTTTACTTTAAGGTCACGAGCGGTCGTATAAGCATTTCACTGAATATCATACTGTGTATGACTGTGTATGTGACAAATAAAATTTTAATTGAATTTGAACATTGTGGGTCCAATAGAGCAGTTTACACGAACTAGACATTACTTTGTTTATATATTTAAAAAATAAAAATAAGGGGGGGGAGGGGGGGTCCAAATCTTCAGATTCCTGTTGGAAAATGTGAGTGCATTCATGAGGCTTGACTGTCATGCCCAGGATCATCAATGTCCATCAACTATGTAATTTAATTTTTCTATTAAACAGATTTATCACTATTAAATAATGGAGAGACATCAGGGTCAACACTACTGATGACAATAATTCATGAAGTTAACTCAAAAGTAAAATTTGACTCATATTGCAATCACTATCCAAAAGAAAAAAAAATTAAATTGTATTAGAGTTAGCCACTAGAGGGAACGCAAGGCATTTCAGTTTCACCCCTGGTGCAACCTCGACCCAGACACAGCAACTTGACTGGTCTGACTCATGTCAAGGACACAAAGTAATTGAAAACTTCTTTGTAAACAATAGCATAGTCTATTAATAGTACGTCACACAAGGTGCAGTCGAGGTCTGTTTTCAGGAAGTGTGCATGTGCTGATGGTACCTTGTTAGGATTGGGGATGTAGATAGTAGGCATGTCAAAGCCACACTTGTTGAGTCCTGGACGTTTACACAACTCCTGCACAATCTGCATCATCACTCTCTGTAAAAAGCAGTCACAGCCTACAATCAGGGCTACTGAACCTCAATGATCCAAGAGAAATAAGGATGAGCGCCAATACCCTCACTCACCTGTCTGTCTGACTCTCCACCGGCTTCGTCAGCTTTGCTGAGGTAAAAGCGGAGTCGGTCTCCCTGCCTTTCGTTGAGTTGCTCCACGATGTTGAGTGTACGTTTGCACAGAGCCTGTCCCATCGGGTCGAAGAAGACCAGAATCAAATCACACACATCACCTAGAGATAAGAAACATATCTGTAATACTTATACCCAACATCATAAGGATTAATGATCTAAGAAGACAATACGATCCAACAAAGGCAAGAAAAAAATCCTTTGCAGGATGAAAGGAAAAGAATTGTCAGTATAGGTCCACCCTCATTTTCTACTGGCTTACAATTTCAAAGATCGAAATTCATTCACTTTCATGAGGTTAGAACAAAGTGGAAGTAATCATAACCAGAAGTAACTGCAGAACTTTCACAACCCTTCAGTGATGTAGTTTTAGTGACGAGTGAATTTGGTGCACAGTTTGTCAGACTGCTACTGTAGCTGAGAAAGTAGAAATAGTTCTCGTGTGTTGCAAACGTGATGCAGCTAAACCTTAAATGCTACTAATTACTTTTTAATTTAACTGTTAGCACTTGAGGTGCGATAAATGTTGTTCCTCTATAATCTTGCACATGGCACGCTCTAAACTGGCCACAATGTAAGTTATTGGCTAAATTTCTTTAGAATTGTAACAAAATCTGAAAACCTTTTAATAGAGAATTGGGACATTTTATAAATTTGTATCGTGTGGTGCCTGATGATTTCCACCCATATTAGATGCCACCTCTGGCACAAGGCTCTGATACTCATACATCACACACAAAAGAAATCCCACCTAGCCAAAGGATGGCCTGGTCCACATCAAAGGGATACTTCATATCACCATCCACCAGTCCTGGGGTGTCCACAAAAGTTACCAAACTGAACCGCTTTTGCCGAGAAGTGCAGATCTCGGTGCCAACGTATTCAGACACACCTGAGATACACAAAGAGAAATGACTCACAACGCGTTTCAAGCATATGATATTTAATAACTGGTTTTGGGTTTTCACTTACCTTTAAACTCCTGAAGTTGTTTAAAGTGAGGATACAGGTGAAGTGTTGCATTACCCTAGATGAAGGTCAAACCAGAAACAGAAATGAAGATCATTTCAGCCATAAACTCTCATTAAACTTTCCTAAACGGTGCTGCAGTAATCTTTTTTTTTATTTTTTACCGTGAGCGACTCCCTCTTTCGCCCGCTGGTAACAAAAGTGAAGCCCTGTGTCTCAATTGCAACGCCTGTTCTTTGGATGTGCTCTTCAATGTACCTAAAACAAAAAGTTTTAGAAGAATGAGTGACTTGGCCACAAAGGCCACAAAAGCTTTCCACCCAATCACTCACAAAAGTATTTAAATCATAAATTATGTGAAATTGTGCATACCAGTTAATGAAGGAACTTTTTCCAGCCGAATGGTTTCCCATCAGCATGACTGTGATCTTCTTCCTGGGAGGCAGCAAAGTCACACCGACAGACTGAGCTACTGTCATTAAACCTAGAAAACAAAAACAAAAAAACAGTTTTGATTAATGCATCAAAACACATCTGCTGAATTTGGTAAATGCTGGTTAAATGATATAATCCTATAAACATTGTCAAGTCACAGGCATGCAGACCATCAGCTCAATATTAAAAAGAAATGCTCATTTCCTTCACAATGCTTCCTGAACTTATTTTACTGGCTGCAAGTGTCCAAGGTAGTTTCTTTGCAAATCTATAAAACAAGGTGGTAGGTGAACTGGTGAATGATGAATTGCCCCCCATGATGTGTGTGTGTTGTCCAAGTCTGGGTGTACTCCAATTCTGATCAGAATAAAACAGTAAGTGATGCATGGACAGACTTAAGGAAGCAGGATAAAGAGTGGGTAAAAACGGACAAAAGCATGGACAAAAGGTGGCATGGATGGATACATATTTTGGTTGTTTAGTTACACAAGTGTTCCTGTAATAAGTACATGTGAAAAATATATTTTTTTGAACTGCCTGAACATTCTCTTTCAGGTATTATAAAACTTGTTAAACCGAAATTTTACATCATGGATGGAGTAGAAAGTAGAGTTACATCATAAACTCTCGCCATTCAGCAGATTTTGGGGAGGTGTACACTACTCTGCACTCAACAACATTGAATTAAGATGAAATTAACCTGGTTTGGTTGTCCTTTTTATTCAGTTTGGAGAAACAAAAAAAGGCTACTGATTTCAGACCAAAGCAAACGTTTTAAACAAAGTTCAGAGATGGAACAGGGAATTTAAGTCCTAATGAATTTCCTTCTTCTCTTCTGAAGCGTGTTTCTTTTCTTGTCCAGTGTCCCAATGTACTACTAAAACTGCAAGTAAGATATTTTGCAAATGTGCACGACCTGCGACACTGCACTTGAACTGCAAGTATAGCCAAATATGAATTTAGGAAAATTTATGCAAAACAAAAAAATCAAATGAGACAAATGACTGCCATTGGTGTGTGCGTGTGTCCTGCTATGGACTGGCACCCTGTTCAGGGTGCACAAAGTCTCTTGGGATAGGCTCCAGTGTCCCTAGTTGAATTACAGAGGTTGATGAATGGATGGAAGATGAGAGGGAGTATCTTGTCACGTGACTTAGCTGACTCCGGAAACGATCGGACACTTTCGGAAATGTTCGTGAACGATTTTACGTTACAAAGACCCAAGGTTTTTTTCTTGTACAAAAACGGAACCTAAATGAACTGCTTAAACAAAACTAAAGTAATATTTAATCATATCACTTAAACACTTAAGCATTATACATTTATTGTATAATACATTGAAGTAAAGTTAACGTATAAGCAGAAAACATCTTTATATGGAAAAACGCAGTTTAAAAGAAAAAGAAAAAGTACTACATTGCCTGTAATACCAAGTTAGAATAAAAATAAATGAGATAAACAAGATAAAACTCGCTAAATTGAGTCAGAAACTGTTAACTTCATTCAAACTCGCCCTAGCAACAGCGCGAGCCGGCTAACTGCTGTTAGCTTGTTTCTGTTAGTATTTAAGATGACGCGCAAAACTAAGAGAAAACTGGACGTTAATGATGTATTACCGCTGTCTGAATCGGTGTATATCTGATGGCAGTCCTTCAAGATGCGCTCCCCGCAGGACACGCTGCCCGACGCCGCGTCCGCATTCGCCGCGTTCCTGCTCTTAATTTTCCCCGACATTATCGGACGCAGCTACAAAGAGGTATACGGTAACGAGATAAAAATAAAAAACGGACAAAAACCCTGGTTGTTATATTAACCAGCAAACCGTAGGAGGACACCGGCTCAACAGCTGAACTAAATTTAAACCGGCCCGGTATGTTCAACAACGCCGGCCACGTCAACCGACTCTCGCAAAGACGTCTGGGATTTGTAGTTTTAGATTTGTGGGATTAATTCGTTTGGTTTGCGGTAGCTCCGAGAAGGGACCAATGCGGACTGTGTGCTGAGTATCAGGGTGGGGCTAAACCTAAACCCAACCCCCTAACCCTAACCACAGTTTGGGCGGAGCTTACACGTGTAGCCCTGGCTGATTACTGAGGCTGCACCCAGGGCTACCGTAAGTGCAGGCGTGGCAGTACGAGTTTTACGGTAACCATTATAAATTACAAGTTGTAAGGCCTGGCGAAATTAAAAACATGAAAAAAGCTGCCTGCTAAGCAGTGGTGGTAGACAAGTTGCACAAGAGGCGATTTTAAAAAGCACCAATACATTTTGGGACCCGTCTTAATAAATAAAAGCCCCGTGCAATAAAAGCTTCTTATTTTTTAATAAAAGAGAATAAAAGAGACGAGTCACAGTTGTTCCACTAGGGGGCAAACTAGAGCAATAAACTCAGAATTATAAACCCGTGCTAATGATGCGTAATTGGATTAGATTCAAAGATGATTTTATTGTCATTGTGCAAAGTACATATACAAAGCCAACGTATAGCCATAAGTGACCTATTTATAATAAATAAAAAAAAAGTGGTAAGTTAGGGTATGAGGTGAGAGTGATTAATGTACAGAAAGTGCAGTAGGTTATGGATAGGTACATACAATGGTGTTCAAAATAATAGCAGTGTGTTGAAAAAAGTGAGTAAAGCTCCATATCCATATAATAACTTTTAAT
>JAQMYL010000008.1:6526857-6554899 GCA_030014365.1 Clarias pachynema | reverse complement strand
GTGATGACACTGCTATTTTTTTGAACAGACTAATATTTGTTTTTCTTCACTTACATTAAACTAATAATACATTTAGCGCACACACACATATATAGTACTGTGCAAAAGTCTTAGGCACCATATTATATGTTGTACCATACCATATATGTTATATATGTCTGCATAATTATATACAAAATCATTCAGTATTTCCATAAATAATTTATTAAAAATTAATAAATAAATAACATTACAAGAGAATATATGCCTGGCTGTAAAGAAAAGAAATATAGTACAAGACAGACCAGTTTTCAGATGGAAAAAAACCTAATGTACGCTCCTGGGATTTGCATTAAAATAGAAAGAAGCGAGTGGGACAAAGTTACCAGAAGAACTCATATTCTCCAGCAAGCTCAGTAAAACCTAACAATTATTTTATTATAGTACTGTGCAGAAGTCTTGGGCACATACAAAAATATGGCATAAGGAAAAGATGCTTTTGAAAACATTTCTGCATAAAAAACTTCTATAAAGAGCAATAAAATAAACAGTCAATATTTGGAGTGAAAACTCATTCCTTAAAATCAGGAGTTTTAGACACAGATTTGTGCAGTTTTCTAAGAAAACAGCTGTTCGGTTTTACTGAGATCTTTTCAAGTTAAAAAAACAAACAAACAAAAAACACTGGAGATTCTGTCTCAGTTCTGGGATTGAGTTTTTTCGGTTCGTACAGAAGAGAGGGGGAACATGCAGGTTGTGTAAGAAAAGTCATAAATAAGAAATATAATGCATGTGCATAAAACATACAGTTAAGTGTAACTGATTTTCAAAACTGTAACAGTAATTTTATATGCATTTTGGAAGTCAATATATACCATTATGCTTTGGCCTTAAACTTTAGGTAATAAGAAAATAACTGTTCTTTAACAACAGCCATGTAACATAATTTTGCCGAAAAAAATATTCATATTGATCACAAACAGCATGCTGGCAGGCAGAAAGCATTTTAGCATAATTTCAAAGAACTGTTCATTAGAACCAGGGATGTGATTCATTCACAGCTGTCAAAAGACATGTAGTGCTTATAAAATTAAAAACTGTATGTGCATGCACATGCACCCGGTGTAGTGGTTAACACAGTCACCTTGGACCTCCACTTTAGGTCTGTGTGCATGGAGTTTGCATGATCTCCCCGTAGTCCCTGGTAGGTTTCCTCCCACAGTTCAAAGACATGAAAATGAGGCTAATTGGCTTTTCCAAATTAGACGTGGTGTGCCCTGCGATGGATTGGCACCCTATCCAGGGTGTACTCCGCCCATGCCCCAAGTCTCCTGGGATAAGCGCCAGACACCCCAAGAAACTGTATTGTAAAGCGGTATAGATGATGAGTGAGCGTGCATCAAGTTTGATATTTGTGGACTTAACCACATATTTATGTTAGTAAATTTGAGCAACATTTCAACTTCACTTGTTGACTTTGGATAAAAATGATTGCCAAACTGCATGCAGTCGTTCACCCTCATTAAACCATGTTATACCGGTCAGGCTCATTATGAATCCAGAGCCGATCATGGGAACACCGGGTATAATGCAGGAATGACAGGAGATGCCAGTCCATCTTAGAGCATTATGCACACATAACCATCTTAGCCGGTCTACCTGAAACCAAGAAACTGGAGATGCTGCAGAAAACACACATGGACAACATGTACAGACACTCCACACAGAGAGTAACCCAAGCTCAGGACTGTATCTCCGGGCCCCAGACGTGTGAGGTTGCAGTGTTATGTGGTGCACCACTGCAACCAAAATTGTACATAGGCTTATTATTTTTAAAAACATAAAACAATGTTTAACACAACATAAGTAACAATTCTTATTTTATTTATATATTCTGTATTTACATATACTAACGACATTCATTCATCACAATTTAATAACACCAACTGATAAAATAAACCTAAACAATTTAGCATTTACAGACAGCTGCTACAGACTTTCAGATTCGAACATGATCGAATCCACATTTCACCAAGCAAAGTCACAATTACGTTCTAAATTAAACTGTAACTGATGTGTCTCAAGAAACAATATACACCATCTGGCCTACATGCTACAACCCATTAACATTAACAGGATTCTTTTATACCTTGAAAACATTTAAAAGAGGAAAACAAAACATGACAAAACATTAAGAAAAACACATGCGCGCTCACACACACGCACACAAACATATTGCACATCGTCTTTAGTCTCTCAATGCATTTCACACTGAAATAAAAATCATACCTTAAATGGCAGATACCACAAAATAATGCAGAGTAAAACATTTCTCCAAAACAATCAGATCTGCTACCTCGTGCTTTTAAACTAGAACCTAAAAATAGAAATTAAAGTCACAGGACCTTTCAGAACAGGTCACTTTTGTCCAGGTTTGTGAATTAATTTAAATTTAAGAATTTAAAGTTTAGCTCCTAAGTTTTTCCACGTCTCTCAAACACATTGGAGCGTAACGTTTACATGATTGTAAATCAGTACAACCACATTTTAAATGTAAAACTGATGAACTGGGTTATCAGGGATGGAAAAAAGTGCTTAATAGTAATGCAAAAAAAAGTGTATAAAAAAAGTGTTTCATGCTGATGGTAGGCACCGAGAACTTCAGTCCCAGCCATTGTCCTTAATCATGTGAGAAAGTTCAATGATGTACTTTCCCTCCTTATATTTCTGACTCAGCTCAAACGCTTGCTCCTGTAGAGAGAGAAGGAAATAATTAAGATTGAGATAATAAAGCTCTTCAGATGATTAAAGCACAGAGAGCAGTTTAAGACAAGAAGTGTATTGCTGTACCGCGCAATATTGCCTAAATTGTCCCAATTGATATGAAGCCTTTCATGTGATGATTATTTCTTTAATGCTTTTAAAAAAAAAGAACATCCAGGCTGTTCGTCCATTAAAGCAAAGGGCTATTAAAAGAGTTCCTGGGAGGCCAGCACTTTCAGGAGTGACGATGATGTGAAGCAGGCAGTTTGATCATTTCTCTGGTGTACAGAGAAAACTTTCTGCCTTAATGGTATCCAAGCACTAGTGAAACACTGGGATAAGTGCATCTGTGTAGCCGGGGATTATATAGAGGGGAAAAAAGGGAGTACTAAACATGGATTGTGCAGAATAACACCATCTATCAAAAATCCCGGGTTGACTTGAACGCCTGTCAAATATAACACACATTTAAACCCATCATTCTGTAAATTTTTTGACATCATTTGGTCGAAAGCACAACTGACCTGGTTACGGTCTGCTAAGAAGGTGCTTTAATGAAGAAAAGATCTAAGAGTTTGAATTCTTGTAAATTACATGTAAATTGTGCTTGTTTGTTCGCTCTCTATTTTTATCCAAAGGCACAGGACAGGATCTTTTCCTCTATCCACTGCTCAAAGATTCGTTGCGTACAGTCTACATGACTACATTTGCTGAAATCAAATTAAAGATTTTGCAGCGTAATGTTTAGAGGAATGTTCTGGTAACTGCGAAAAATCAGATATGAAGAAATAAAAGACTTTGCAGAAAATGATTGACATGTCAAATAATTTTTCAGTAACAGAAATGTGAAGTGTTTAGTTTTATACCAATTTGTTAACAAGTATTAGATTCATTACTAATATTGTGCATGTTTTACAGTTTAAATTTGATAATGTAAACCTGTGATTTGCCTCCCACTCAGAACTGCTGGTCTTTAAAATCTAATCACCGACCACTCTAGATCAACCATTCAACAGCTTTCTGTGGTACGACTTATGCAAACACACCAAGTGTCTCAGGGCGTGTTTAAAAGGTGTGCTTACATATTTCCAGCCCAAAGTGGTGTGACAGTTTTCACAGTAAATATCAGCCACAGCATGAAGTCCGGTCAGCAGGAGTCTCTCCTCAGCCGGACCGCAGCCCACGTTCACCCTAAAATCATCAAGTGGCACAGAATAAAACACCGACCGAGATGACCGACTCGATTCGCTACTTGAACAGTCTATAAACAATCACACAGATACTCACACTGAATTGAACAAATAGGCACGACCCTGGCTGCCTTGGAAAGACTGGAAGAAAAAACAAAAAACAAAACACAAATTAGATGAATTTCTAGATTACGTTGATCAGATTTTCACTTTACTGTACACCAGCTTACCTTGGAGATGAGCTCATCGTGGTTGGCTAGATGAGCTCGGCAGTGGACGCAGCTGTAACGACGGTGACAGGAGTCAATGTATGCTTGGAAAGTTTTGGCTTTAGTCTCTTTCACCATGGCTTTAAAAAAGAAAAAGAAAAAAAAAAAAGAGAAAATGTTCAACAGACCAATTTTCAGACAAATCAGAAAACCATTCAGTCCTGTGGAGCAACATTCACATACAGTGCCGTCCAGTCTTATTATTAAAGTTTTTATTTATTGAGTTCTTAGCCTGTATGTCTCATCACTTGAATTAACATTTAAAAAACAATATACTAGACACTGAAATCTGTTCTCTTGCTATCTGATGTCAAGTAACATGGAAACGAAACACATGCCTTGATTTTTGTACGGTTAGACAAATCTTTAGAAATTCTGAATTGTAGCCATTTGCCAACATTGCCAGTGCTAGTATTTTGACAAAAGAGTATATCAAATCAAATAATGTGTTAAACATAAACCTCAATAAGCCCAAGAGGAGCAGTATGTAAATAATGGCACTTGGATCTAATTTTTGAAGGCTCCAATGATGAGCTTCCCCCAATTATGAGATTGGGGGGAATTAGATTCAGTTATGGTACATTGTATCGGGCAGTGACTGGTGATTCCAATCACCAATATAAATCCCAGATTCCCCCAAGACCCTTAACCCTCAACTGCTCAGACATCAAATGAGAAAATGGAAATCACTCTGGATAAGGGTCTGTCAAATGCCGTAAATGTAAATTTATATGATTGCATTTGCAGTGGTAAAATGTAACCATTCCTCTTATAATCCTACAGGTGGACTGCTCTAAACTGTTGACGCAGCACAGTATCCCCTGTGGGTTTTTGGTATTCGACACATCGGGCAACGGATACTCCCCACCTTGGCGATGTATTCATCATATCTTATCGCAGTTTTTACTTTAGAGGTCGGGTTGCCAAATCGACACCTGATTGTCACATATTACTGGCAATTTGGGAATACCAATGGGGCAGTGGTAGTTCAGTGGGTTAAGGCACAGGGTTCACGAAGGTTGGCGGTTCAGAACCCAGCTGCACCAGGTTACCATTGTTGGGCCCTTGAGCAAGGCACTTAACCCTATCTGCTCCAGGGGCACTGTATCATGACTGACACTGCGCTCTAAATTAAGAATTAGCTTAATCAGCATGTCTTTGGACTGTGGGAGGAAACTGGAGTACCTGGAGGAAACCCACCAAGCACAAGGAGAACATGCAAACCCTGATGCGACAGAAAACCACTAAGCCACTGTGCTACCTTAAATTATTTGGCAAATTCGTTTACAAATGTAACGAATTCTAAAAACAATTATGTATATAGAAAATTGTGATACTGACAAAAGCACAATACAGGTGGATTCGGCACTGAGGTATGGTGATAATATCGTATCGGGTGATTCAATTAAATTTTACTTATATAGCATTTTTAATGATGGCAAAGTAGCTTTACAGAATCAATAGAAAATTAAGGAAATGGGGATCAAATGTGTGAGAAAATAAACTGGGTATAAACCAGTGATCAGATTTATCACCACCACAGTGTAATAATCTCCAGGCTACAGGACACTAAAGGTTAAACATGTTATGACTGAAACCTCGGTTGTTGTGTTGTTGCTTTTATTTCTTAATCAGGAGTGTGAGAAATCATTCGAGCTGTACTTCCGGGTTTAATAATACTGCATAACACACACACACACACACACACACACAGTCTGTCTGACCCACTTGGCCTGGTAGCCTTCAATACTTCAATGTATCCGTGCTAAGCATTATACTACCATGTTGTCATGCTTAAAATGAAGATTATGTTATTGTTACTGTATGCAAGATTATTTTTAATGAAATATATCATGCTGGAAAACTGCGCAACACGACAGGCCTGAACACTGCAGCTAACAACAAACAAACAAACAGACTGCAATGTAAACTTACTACCAACAGAAACACACCAGATCTCCGTGCTGAACGTTTATTATAATGTATAGAAATATTATACTATCATGCAGGTCTATAAATAGTCGTGCATTACGAAAACATCGTAAACAAAAATAAATAATGAAATAAATAAACAGAAGGTGCACGAGGCTCCAGCTAGGGCATGTTAAACATTAAACTAGGACTCACCTCGATATTTACTTCGCGACGGCGTCCTATTATTTATATAATAGATATGATAGACATCAGAGGTGAATGTTGTTATGAAAAGCTGAATGTCACTCTGCTTTTCCCAAAAACAAAAAAACAACAACAAAAAAAACAAACAAACGTGCGCCACTACTCACTGTCCGGCCCCAAACCGCCTTAAAACACCGATACTAAACCGATCAAATAACAAACACCGTTTAATCCACCAAAAAAACGAATGATCTATGATTAACGCGCAGCGACGCAACCAAAATATTTGCTGTTGTTGTTTATTTACCGCGCCGCCTTAAATAATTTCACCAGATCATGTGGCGTCAAAGGGCTTCCCCCTTGACCAATCAGAATTGACATAGCAGGTCAGGGAACCAGATTAGCCAATCAAATGCAGCGTTGCGTCTGCGGGGCCGTGGAGCAGGGTTGCCAGAGTGAGCGATAGAAAATATACAGTTTGTTTCACATTTAGATTATGTTCGATTTATATGTATATATTTTGTTTAGGAAAAAAAGAGAAAAAAATCATATGATTACTTTTGGTTAAGTAAGATGTTTTTTTGTTTGGATTTTGAGTTGTTGATTATGTTAATTTGTGGTGTTAATTTGTTGTCTTAGTTAGCTAGTTTGTATTAGGTAGTTTTGTTAATTTATGTTGCTAATTTATGTTGTATGTAGCAACACTTTGTCCACTTTGTTTCGTTTCACTGTACGTATACTGACCTGTATATGGGTTGAAATGACAACAAAAGCCTGCTTACCTTGACTTGGTCTGAGTTTTTGCTAAAATCTGGCAACCCTGTGTTGAAGTCAAAACATGACCCCGTTTCAAAGTTTGCAGTAAACGCGTTTTGCAAACAAGGAAACGCATGTGGCTGTGCTGTTATGTAAAGATAATCAGACAATGCTGGAATGTTGTTGCCCCCCTCCACTCTTACGCATTAACCCAGGGTGCCTTGGTGGGGTGGCTGTAAATTTTTATGTCCCAGGGTGCTCTCATGTCTTTTTTTGTTGTTGTTGAGGAAGTTCAGCATCAGTTTGCTGGGGAGGTTTTATCATTATATATACCTTTATAATAAATAAATAAACAAACAAACAAACAAACATGGTTGCAAAGCATATGTGCCATTTTCCGGCCCTGGTGCACCAGAAAAACAGTGGGCACATGCATCTAAAGGGGAAACGTGTCATAATGTGGCGTAACAGTAACTCATACTCTGAGCATGGCACAGGCGTTCATGCAATCATATAAATCCCCTAGGAGGAGTGTATCAAATTATCTCAATGTTTACCAGGTTTTACATGTACATGTGCGAGTGTGCATGAGCTATGCAGCAAAATCTCCTACAGTATGTAGGCCTTGTGCCCAAGGCCCAGCCAATCAGGCATCCTAATGGCAGCAGATTCTAACCTGTGTGCTGTTTTTCATGACTTGACTTGATTTCATGACTTTTCATGACGAGTCTATTAAAACCCTCAAAAAGCCCCAGATGATAAAAAAAAAAAATAATAATAATAATAATCCTAAGAAGAACAAGAAGGCTCTTTATATACTATGATGTCATAGTGCTTGGGCCATAAATGCACACGCCCGGACACAAACACAATACAGTATATAAGAGCTCTCTCTCTCTCTCTCTATAAAACAATAAATGAAAAAATCATTGAATGTAGATCACTTAAACGCTTAGTAAAGATGCATGGGAAAAATACAGTAGAAATCACAGCTATTTTTAATAGTGAAAGTGAGAAGATTTCCAAATGCACAATGTGACAAGAACTCACAGGACTGGGACTAAACAGCTGAGTGTCAATGAATGTATCAGTATAAGATAAATCAGATTAAAATGCTTCAGATGTAATGTTATATGTTCATACTATATACACTATGTCTATTATATATGTTATTATATATGTATACTATTATATGATTAGCATATTATGAAAAGAAATGAAGTCCTGTGTTTTATTCTTGTAAAGGTATGACATAATTGGCTCTCCACACAACAGTATGCTGAGTTTATTAGAAATGTGTTCTCTTGTTTTGGACTGTGGAACTAACTTGAACTATGAATTTCTGAGAAAATTGTGAAATCCAGGAATTACAAACTGTTCTTTAGTCTCATGATTTGTTATATTACTTTGGCCACTGGTATTCCCTGGAACCTCATGTTCTCACAAAGATGATGAAATCTTCAATCTGGAGCAAAACCAAAACGTTTATAATTTTAGCACAATTCAGAAACAGGGAGGTCAGTTGATGTATAATATAACTTAAGTCATTAAGATCAATATTGTAGTTCAAACATTACACAGGAATCACCCAAAATTCTGGATCCATTGTCATGTTTTTCCTTATATGAAATTTGAGATTTTTCTTTATTGTTTTTAGACCCAAGATGGCTTCGAAATCAATAATAGAAGTTGAATAGAACCAGACATAACACCACTCAAGTTGTTTCTTCTGAGGTCATCTGAAGTCAGTAGTCTGTCATAATTGTCTTGCAAAAGAGGAAATCATCTTCATCATCATAACAACGGCAATTCTGATACATGAA
This sequence comes from Clarias pachynema, assembly GCA_030014365.1. NCBI lineage: Eukaryota > Metazoa > Chordata > Actinopteri > Siluriformes > Clariidae > Clarias > Clarias pachynema. Next base: position 6,546,001 of record JAQMYL010000008.1, on the reverse strand, counting down.
TAAATGTTTAATATTGTTGTATTTGGCCAATCCACAAGTGGCACAAAGTCAGACTGAATCAACATTCACTGTTATTTAACTTTTGCATACAGAGCCATACTTTACAGGCATTATTGTCAATCCTCACTGCTATGTAGTATTTATTTATTTATTCATTCATTCATTCATTCATTCATTCATTCATTTACTCAGTGTTCAACTTAATTCATGTGGCCTGTGGGTGCCTCCTAAGGTAGTTTGATAAGAGTGTAGGATAATCAGTCATGACTCCGGTTGCTCCTACTGCAAACGCAGCCTCGATGTCCTGATCTTCATTACAAACAAACAGATGGATCTGAATAGCCATAAAAATTAAGTGAAAAAGAGAGGCAGAAATAAAATTAATGAAACATAACTCTGGCATGTTTAAGATGTATCCTGGTTTTAAAATCTTTCTTTGTTGGATGAAAATTGGATGAATTTCTACCTGAATCCCTCTGTCTTTCAGATGCTGAAACAAACCTTTCCTCAAAGTCAGCCTATAACACAAATGAAGCAAACAATTATTCAGGAGTAAAAATCTTACATGAATTTGACTGTTAAAAGTTTTACATACTTTTGAATTAGTGAGATGACCAAACTGTTCCTGAGAATGCCAGGCTCTGGGATATAAGTCCTAAAAAAAAATTCAAATTGATTGAACATTGATAAATGATTAAAGCCTTCTGGGTTGTTCAAATATTGTAATGCATGCCGTGGTTGGACATACAAAAGAAGTAAGATGATTGTGAGAAATCAAACCTGTTGAAGACTTGGGGAAGGTAGAACTGCAGGAAGCTTTCTCCCAAGGTAATGAAGGGCAGAAGTCCTGTGTAGTAAAGCAGAAGCAGCTGTAGGCCACGCATTTCCGTGAACATGTAAGGCATAGTGGAATTCTAGCCAACATAGAAAAGGAGAGAATGAGACAGAGGGGGTACAAAAAGGTCAGAAATCTATTAACCAATGTGTCAATTCTAAATATTGACTCTCTGTGATGAGTTGGTGATGAGTTTGTTTAGGCTGGAAGTATTGAACAATTTTATCAAATACACCACCTAGGCTTGATGATTTAATTACAGTACTTTTGCAAAAGGCTTATTTCTGAATACAGACAGACAGACAGACCGACAGATACAATAAATACAATAAATAATGTCATCCCAGGTTTTCCAATAACCGTTAATGACACTAATTACGGTCACAGCATTTGGTGAAAGTAGGTTGATACAATCAACCTAATCTGAGAGGAGAGCAGCTGCCTGCCAAAACCCATATTCACAGCCATTCACAGTTATGTTATGCCAAGTGTTATGAGATTAAAGTAGAGATTCCCCCTTGTCCTGATTCGTGGGACACAGTGTGACAGAAGAATGAATGTACACACACCACTTTACGGCATTCTTTCATGATAGAAGACTCCACAGATGCCCAAACAGTGATGTCCTCTCGTTTGTACTTCTTCACAAGAGCAGACACCTGAAAGAACACAAAAGAAGGAGAGTGAGATGTTGTACAAATGTAGAGTTTCACAGCTAACTAGAAAACATGGGCAAAACATCTAAGTTAACTGAAATCCTTTCACCTTATTGATCAGCTCCATGTTGATCTCTTTCACCTCAATGTTCACAGGGATCCTAGGAAACTTGCTGAAGACGTCTTCTAACAGGGCAAACTTTCTGTCTGAGCCAGTGCCGTAGTGACCTGCAGTGTGTGTTAGAAATGATTTACAGTTACAGCAAACTGTGGGTGTTTGTGTGTGCAGGTGCATGTGTGTGCTGGCAAACGCACCTGCGTAAAATGTCACTTCAAGTTGTTCCTTATACTGTGGAAGCTCCTGGAGAAAATTAAAAAAGAGATTACCCATCATGAAAAGTCTGATCGTATTTTGATAATAAAAATGTCTTTTACCCATAATCTGCTACGTGGGCATGGGTCTTTACAGAAACAGAAAGCCAAAGATCGTCTGTCCTTTTGTTCTTTCGTATTCACATTATTACTAGTGTTTTTTACTATTATTGTGATAGACTGTTTTGGAATACAGCACTAGCACTAAAAAGTTAAACGCTGTCGCCCCTGCACCTCCATAAATTTCGCCTCTGGTCCTGTGTACTTGGTGTTTAAATGTTCTCCTGATGTTTGGTGAGGTTCCTCCAGGAACTCCAGTTTCTTCCCATCATTCAAAGATGTGCCTTGTAGGTTGTTCAGCGTTGGCAAATTGCCAATATAGTGTATGAGTAGTTACGTGAGTGTGTGTGCTAGAAAACACACACAAAATATTCTCTATCAGTTTGCAAAACGTCTTGCTTCATTTGAAAAAAAAGAATGGATTTATCACATTTGCTGTCAAAATGTTAAAGTAGCCAGATTGAGTGTTTTCACAGTAGGCATGATTGCACAAACATACCGGACTTTTGGGTGAAGTGTACTTGGATCTGCGTCTGAATCTCTAGTGTGAAAGCAATCTTATTTTTCAGAGTGTATAAAAAATAATCTACATTGCCTTGCAAAAGTATTTATACCATTTGAACTTTGTCACGTTTCAACTAAAACATATTATTTGTAAAAAAAAAAAAAAAAATTTTTAAATAAAAATGAAAACCATTTCACTTCACAATTATGTGTCCCTTTGTGTTGGTCTATCACATAAAATCCAAATAAAATACATTCACGTTAGTGATTGTAACGTGAAAAAATTTGAAAAAGTTCCAGGGGTATGAATACTTTTGCAAGGTACTGTAATTACAAAAAATTTAATTCTACTAAATGCATGGTTTGCAACTAAATACTCCTTTTATTTTACAGACCCACACCATTACTTCACTTTTCCCCTCACATCCAGACAGGAGCATCCAAATTAAATCCATTTCAGGAATTACAAAAACCTCGAGGTAACACTACAAAACGTAAAAAAAGATCACATTTTTCTTGATTATATTATGTCCCCCTTATGAACAAATGAAGAAAGCACATCATACTCAGCACTGGGTTATTCATTCAAAGTACACACTTAGTCAAGAGTAAACACTAAACAGAATAACAGCAGTTACTATAATTTAAACTCTTGAACTCTGACCTCGAGGTTTAGATCAGAGATGTTGACGTCTTGCCCAGTCTGCCGCAGGAGGTTGTCATCATGAGATACAATCACGTGACCATCTCGAGTAAGGTGACAGTCCAGCTCGAGCATCTCTGTCCCCACCTCCACTGCACTGATGGAAAGAAGGGAATTTGTGAGACATCAGTAGTGAAAAATACAGAGGTGATCGATGTAGCATGATTATAATGATAGGTGTACGAAGAATAGATAATAGGGTCACGCGACAAGAAGTAGCTAGGCATCTGATTTGAGATCAGTTATCACTCACTTTGTGAAAGCCTCTATGGTGCTCTCAATTCTCTCCCCAGAACCTAGAAACAAAGCACTGGGTCAGAGATACATACAGAGCTACATGCAACAAACAAGGGGTGGAAAAGAAGAATTAACGTAGTAAATATTACAAATGAATAGCTAAAAATAATCTGCAGCCAAAGTCTCATTATTGCTTGGTTCACCCAAAATAAATCATTTAATACAGTGTGAATATTTGCAACATACTTTCATGTGAGCAAAGATGCGTGCGGATTATTATTATTATTTCCCCAAATCTGCATGTCTTTGTCCTGTGGGAGGAAACCGGAGTACCTGGAGGAAACCCACCAAGCCTTGGGAAAAAATGCAAACTCCATGCACACAGACCCGAGGCGGGAATCGAACCCGGAACCTGGAGGTGCGGCGCAACAGTGCTAGCCACTAAGCCATTGTGCTGCACTATAATAATATTTATTATTATTATAATAATAATTATTATTATTACAATATTATTTAATTTCTTATTAACAGTGTAGGTCCTTTACATGATGTTCAAAAAAACAATTTGCAGTTTATTATGGCTGTAATAACTTTATAATGACTAAACATAATGACTGTATTTATTCATTATTAATGACTGTTACTGACAGATCTGTCTTTATATTATGAAAAATGACAGTAGTTAAGGTGGAAATGAAGCAGATTTTTCTCCACAATCGCCAGATGATTACACCCTCATACCAGTGTAATGAGATTTAAAAAAGCAGTGTGTTTCAATCTCCATCTAATCATTATAACCATTATTTTTTTGTTAAGTGTGACTTGGTGCTTGGTTTAATAGCTGAATAAGTGCTGTTTTGGTGGGCCGTCCTAGAGACAGTTCCACCAGTAATTCCACCCATAATTCAAGCGAGTGTTGGGTCATATCAGGGACACCAGATCTGTGATTTTCAACAGAGTTAAAAAAGAAAGACAACTTGGCGTATTTCATGAACAATAATTAGCAGTGATATTAAAATGCAGAGGTTTTGAGTTGGAAGGTCTGTACTAGCCTTACTGTGTAAACCTGTCTCTACACGTCCACATTGGTTCATGGAATAAGAAAATCAACCAGGCATAACTGATTAGCTGATTAGTAGTGGTTCTTACATAGCACAGCAGACATTATGACATGATGGTGCAGTATCCATAGCACCAAAGAAGCTACTCATGCTTCTTTGGTGCTATGGACAAAACCACAAATGATGGGCTAGAGAACGAATAAACCATACCGTGGATATCAGTATCTAAATGTACGCCTGCAAGTGGCCTGATACAACACTATCATATGAGTATGGCCATATGTGCTTAGAAAAATTATTGATTCAGATGAAAAGACCCAATCAGAGGTGGTTCTATGGCGGTAGTAGTATCTTGTTCATAGTAACATATGCACTACAATAAATGATTGAACTGGAAAATGACCAGGACATGAAAGTAATTCAATAAACGGTACACCTGTTACAGTACATCATGTCTTTCATGCGGTCTGTTATCCTGATAAGAAAATCTCACAGCTAGTCATAAAGTAAGTCATAACCTGATGCGAACAGGATGGCAGTATCCTGTTTTTCATAAGATCACAGAGTGTACATACTTCATAGAGGTGTGGTTTTCATCTCAACTAGTGCACTCCCATGGATTACATTCCGGCATCTACACCTCCTGACCAGCCTAACAAGAGCTGCTCAATCATTTCTTAATGTCTGTTGTTAAAAGCACCATACAGATAACACCATATTAAACTGAATTGAATACGAGACTGGACTGTGCAGCACATGGGATCATCAGGATTGAGATAAAGAATCAGAGCGCTAGATGGTCTTTGCATGTCTGTTTACTGAACGCTGATCAGAGCAAATCCATTGCATTCCGTCATGCTAGCATAATTTGTCAGTTTATCCAAAGTAAGTCGAGAACAAAGTGAAACCAAGTGAAAGAGAAAATGAACCCACATGAGAATTCACAGAACAAACAAACACCAGGAAGGACTTGAAACAGAAAAAGGGGTATGGTCCTTTGGATTGTGCAGAATGACAGAACACACTTAAGAGAGTGTGTCTTTTCGATATACTCTTATTTTTCTTTATTCCTCAAATGTTTCCCTTCCGCAAGTTATGAGCTGAAACGCTATCCATTGATTTTCTCGGATCATGACAGTAGTAGATGTCAAGCAGCCTCAGCCAGCATCGTTATTAACGGACATACAGCCTTTTTTTTTTGTTTGTTTTTTAAGTTTTGCACCATTTAAATGTTTTATTGTGGCTAATGGTCTCATCACTGCACTGTGCTTGAAGTCTTCTGTAAATATCTATTGTATTTATGCCTTCATTCATGAGAAATTTCAGTCAATTTTAAGCCCTGTGAAAGATATTGTTCAGCTTTATTAATTGGTCTCTTAAACTGATTTAACCACTATAGTTCTTTGCTTACAGTAAGATTATTATGCTTATTTCTGGACATAGTTCACAAAATTCGAAATGTAAACTTGTTTTTTTAGCAGATAATTTTGCTTCTTTCCGAAAAGAAACGCTTAAAACTAGCAGCAAAAATTAACTACCAATAAAGTATTAAATTTGCTTTTCTTTTAATTTTTCAGTAATTAATAAATGTTTTTTGCAGTTTGGGATTGTTATGTGTACTTCCAGAAAACAAGCCTGTATCAGACCCTGTCCAGGATATAATGTAAAACATTAACTTTAGTCACAAACTTGTTCCTTATAATAGGTATAATATGTAGTGCTCTAGTTGTCAAGGTCGAGGATTAGCGATTTGCAAACAGGTGATTGAAACAGGTGAGATGGACACCTTACCTCCTCTATGTGAGATGTGCCTGCAATGGAAGGCCGTCTGCTTCTTCTTGTGCAGGATGTGCGGATTCTTCAGCAGGTAGATGGATGCTACGGCGTATCCTCCTACTGCTGGAAGCAGGTAATACAGGAAACTGGACATAATTTCTACAGGCTGTCAATCCCAAGGAATCCAGAACTTAACAAGTCACTGCAGGAAAAGAATTCAGGAGTCAGCGCCAACCAATGCTGGTTTGTGTTTGACATTAAGAAGGTATTTCCAGATTACCTGATTCTGATTTATCCTTAGGGTGTCCGCTGAAGAGAGAAAGACAGTTCAGAGACGGTTCCTACAGACTTTTCTTACTCTCGTTCACTGCTGACCTGTTTGCTTGCTTTCCGTACACCTTCTTTTTTCTCTATATATCTCCCCTCCCTCTTGTCACCCCTCCTGCTGTGATACTGTGATTAAGCCTAGAACTAGTCAAACCAGACCAAGCAGGCAGAGGTAGAAGGAAGACTGCAGTCATATCTTCTGCATAGTCCATGAAACCTTGCAAAAGTGTTGCAAGAATTCCCCCCCTCTCCAGTCATGCACTTTCTGTGGAGGTGTGACTGGGTAACATTGTCTGGGGTTAGTTAGTGACAGCCAGCAGTTTTTCCTCCTTTCCTGTGATTGTGTGTGTGTGTGCATGTGTGCGTGCGTGCGTGTGTGTGTGTATGCATGCAGGTCTGCAAAAGAAAGAATGTTGTCATTGTTCAGGTTTGGTATCTGAGTGTTTGTCTTATACAGATTGGCATGTGTGAAGTTGTAATAGAGGGTGTGACTGAGTTCTTGTCTGAGGCGTTGATTCGGTTCCAAAGGTCTCCCAACGGATATGTAACTAAGGTTGTGCATAGGTAGAATGTAAACTTTATTCTGCACACACACACACACACACACGGTTTACATTTACATTTACATTTTTGGCCTTTGGCAGATGCCCTTAAGTCGCTCTGAGTTAGATGTTTTTTTTTTTCATTGAGAGTTAAGAAAACTTGTGAAGTGTTGCTCAGAGGTCCAACAGTGGCAACTTGGTGGTGGTGGGGTTTAAACCCTGGTTTCAAAAAGTTTTTTTCAAATATATATAAAAAAAAAAACATTTTTGGATAAAACAAAAGAAGAATTATATAAGCACCAGACCACAACACACACCATCAAAATGTTCAACTTTTCCAGAACATTTTTATGGGCACATTTGTTTCTCACTAATGGCAAACACACACAAACACATAGGCACATAGGCAGGCACACACACACACACACACACACAACAGGTATGCAAGTCAACATTTCTAAAGTAAAACATCTTTTTGTCAGCAGATGTTTTCTGTTGTGTGGATTTGTATAGAAAAGCTGACAGGCAACATATACAGAAAACACACACACACACACACACACACACACAGAGGAAGGGGGAGAGAGAGAGAGAGAGAGTTAGAGAGAGAGAACTTTATTTACACAGAATTACCTCAGCAGCTACGTTAATGCTAGCTAGCTAACTAACAGGTTTTGCTACATAGCTTGTTTATTCTATTGTTGGCTAGCTGACTAGCATTTAAGCATTAAAAATGCTTGACTAATATATTAACTAATATAAATAATTATAACAGTACAGCATTTTAAAAAATTTATTACTTGGCAGACAATTTTATAAAAGTTAATTTTAATGAGAAATATTTATCTGTCCTCTTTTTGTTGTGTTTAAATTTTCACATCACCTACTATTACTTTTGTCTGCCTTATTTTCAACTGTGTGATCTAGATTACATACAACTAGCATCATTATTACTAAATTTGTATGTATGTATGTATGTACCATATGTACTATTACAGTTAATACATAATACATGATTCATTTTTAGAGAGTCAATTCATTTCATGCCTCTAAAACAGTTAAAATGATTTGTTATTATTTTGAAAGGACACAATATTTCATAATGTAAACTAGCCATAAGTATAATTTATAAATTGTAAATATAATTGAAATAATTTGTTAATAAATAATACACATTAACCATCTTATGGCAAACCATTTTCTACCCATCCATCCATCCATCCATCCATCTCTCACTCGCTTATCCAGTTTAGGGTCTCTGGGAACTTTGGGGCACTGAGTGGGGTACACCAAGGATGGGGTGGCAATCCATCACAAGGCACAAGCACACAATCACACATCCAACCACACACAACGGGCCATTTTAAAACCCCAATCAGACCATACTGCAAGTCTTTGGAATGTAGGAGGAAACCCAAGTCACTCAAGGAAACCAACCAACCAAGCACGTGTAGACCATCTAAACTCCACACACAAAAAACAGAGGCACTATCCTCAACCCTGCAGGCTGGAATACAGCCAGGATACTACTTATCGCTCATTCACTCATATTCTATACCGCTTGTCCTGTACAGGGTTGTGGGAAACCTGGAGCCTATTCCAGGGATATAGGAGGGGTATAGGGGATGAGGAGGTGTACACCTGCACAGGGTGCCAGTCTATCTCAGGGTACAACTACACACACACACACACTCACTCGCATATAAAAGGGTTTTTAGAAATGCCAATCAGCCTAATCTTCATTTCTTTGGATTTATGGAGGAAACCGGAGTACCTAGAGGAACCCACCAACCATGGGGAAAACATGCAAACTCCATGCGCATACTGTAGATCTGAGGCAGGAATCGAACCCTTGTCCCTACACACCAAAGGTAAATGGGCAGCCAGATGAAAGATGATTTATAATGATTTTGATTGTTTGTGTTATGACACAAAATGTTGCAAGTCTAATTTGATGGTAAAATAGAAATAGATGAAAATCATTGGCACAGTTCATAGGGCTGGATTGACTGACTTGACTATACACATCCAGGAGTGTATACTTATATATACAGTATACAGGGGATATCATTTTATTATATACAGTCCTGTGCAAAAGTCTTGACCCAAGCTTAATTTCTTTATATTAAATTGAATAAATGGGAACAAATTGCAAAGGCCTGCAAGGAGATAAAAAAAAACGGTCTATTATGTAACAACCTCAGTAGCAACCAAATTTCTCTTCTCATGTGTTCCAACCACCAGTATACTAATCTCACTTATTCATGCCTTAGGTTAGATGCTTTTTTATGCGCTTGAATGATTCATAGGTCACTGTGTGGAGGAAAAACATTCTTCTAAATCTGCTCAGGTACAGGTACTGGACTGAAAATGAGAGCAAAAAAAGTCCTTTTTATTCCGAATTATTCCTCAAGACCACATTAAAAAAAAAGTAAGAAAATCTTAGCTCTTTGGAATCAAAATATGAAGAACTTAGTGGTGGCTCAAAATTTTTGCACATAACTGTATTTTTTTAATTATGTATTTCATTTGGTTGCTTTCTTTGTAATTCCAACACTATATGCAATTAATATGAATAAATAAAAGAACAATCAAGACTTTGGCTGAATTAGTGAATTATCTCTTTGACATACATTACATTCAGTGCAATGGAGGAATATTTACTCTTGTATTAATATTTGCAACAAAACCAACAATAAAAAAGAATGCAAAAAGATATTCTTCTTGTAATGGTAAACATGCTTTCTCTGTCTATGTGATATACTTAGCAATATAACCATAACAATCTTTAGTATTCTGATTGCTGAAGTTTCTTTAGGAGGCAAAATAAGCTGCTGTGCCAAACTGTACTTTGGTAGCAAGAACTGTGTGGAGTTTTGAAAATGTGTCTTCAGTATTTACAATGGAAAGAAAGAAAGAAAGAAAAAACACTGTAAAACCCTTGTACAAACTGCTTCGCCAAAACATGCATTAATGCCCTGAAAGCTGAAAAGTTGTTGAACTTGATAAACTACTCAAGAACAAGGGGAAGGCATGAGCGGTAAAAAAGAACATAATGAACAGACTACTTCACCAAGTCAAAGCACTGCTAAATCACCACTGAATAGAAATGTTTAAAGCACTACCATGATAATTGACGAGGTTCATTATGTCATTAATGAATTAGTTATTGCTTGTGAAGCTTTGCAGTTCAGGGCTCAATCTAAGCATAGTCTTTAAGATTTGTTTGACTTTGTAAATCTGTTCCCCAGGACAGGTATCAGCAGCTGTTGGGGCATGCCAAGCACAAGACAAATCTCCAAGCCTAAAACTTGGTGCAGTCCATCAAACTCACCAAGCAATCTCGTAATTCCTTGTTGAGCACAGGAATAAACATTTATTTTAAACCTTTGTTTTTGGTATCATCATCTCAGGGACCTTATTACCTAAATAATCAAGAACTGAAGGTGACTTAAAATGTGGCCAGAAAATATGAATAGAGACCTGGAAAAAGCCAATAGGCATCACTATGTGGTTCAATTCTGGAAATCAGCATTTTTTCCTGCCTATAGAATATTTTTCGATTTTACTAACATATTATATTTTTTAACAATTGTGTTCATTCATTCATCATCTATACCGCTTTATATTATTACAGGATTATGTGGGGCCTTGAACCTATCCCAGGAGCACATGGCGGGGTACACCCTGGACAAGGTGGCAATCCATTGCAAGGTGCACACACAACGGGCAATTTGGGAATGCCAATTAACCTAATCTGCATGTCTTTGGACTGTGGGAGGAAACCAGAGTACCTGGAGGAAACCCACCAAGCACGAGGAGAACATACAAACTCTGTGCACACAGAAACGAGATGGGAATCAAACCCTTAACCCTAGAGGTGCAAGTCCACAGTGCTAACCACTACGCTGTGGAAGTTTTTATTTCCTTTCTAACTTTACTGTACCTAGGCCAGCTGCCAAAGAATACCATGCTGTTTAAGGAGCCACTTTGACAAAACTGTCAGCCTGCCTAAACATGTCTAGTTATGCGTTAGATACAGAGTCAGAATTTGATCTTCTACCTTTTCATGTGTGGTGTGCAATTTCAGAGACCGCTAATATGAAGCTACTTTTAGAAAAACAGAAAAGGTAAATGTTTTTAAAACCACTCCTGTGTTATGTACACCATTATCCTGATTTTTATTACTTCTACTTCAAAATCCATCATGGTGATGATGACAGGGTCGGTGGTGGCTCAGTGGTTAAATCATTAGCCTACTGATTGTGAGGTCCCAGGTTCAAACCCTACTACCACACCTAAGCAAAATCCATGAACTGCTCAGATGTACAACAAGATAAGGGCATCTTCCAAACGCCGTAAATGCAGATACAGCATGTCTATCTTAACCTTCTATACAAAGTTTTATAAATATAAATTCTTGTTGAGATACAGTACCTGTACATAAAACAAATTGTAATCCTAGAAAGTCTGTTTTCAGAGATCTGCCCAGGCCACCACAGATGCTTGGCTGGATTGAGATCTGGAGAATTTGGAGACCAAGTCAACACCTCAAACTCTTTCTCATCTTGAACCTTTTTTGGCAGTGTCATGGTGCATTATCCTGCTGAAAGAGGCAACTGTCATCAGGGAATACTGTTTCCATAAAGGGGTGTACTTGGCTTGTAACAATGTTTAGGTAGGTAACATCCACATGAATGACAGGACTCAAGGGTTCGTAGCAGAACATTGCCTCTGTAGTGCATCCTGGTGCCATCTCTTTCGCACATACCCCAGACAATTCAGAATTGATCAGACCAGTCTACATACCTGCTCATTGTAGGCGGACAAGGGTTAGCATGGGCTCTCTGACCGGTATGCGGCTACGCAGTACCTTATGCAACAAACTGTGTTGTGTTCTGACGCCTTCCTTTCGGATTAAAATGTTAACCTAAAATGTCCTTCCTTGGACCTCTTTTGGTAGGTCTTGACGACTACAGACCAGGAACTTCTCTCAAGATGTAGAGTTTTAAAGCTGCTCTGACCCATTTGTCTACCACAATTGGCTCTTGTCAAAGTCTTGCAAATTCTATTTCGATTTCCATTAAATCAACTTCAGGGGGGAAATTTTTTTTTCACTTGCTGCCCAATATATCCCAACCACTTCCAGGTGCCACTAGTCACCTGTTATTCCCCTCACCTGTCAGTGGTCATAATGTTATGGCTGATTAGTGTATCTAAAGTACCCCGTTTCATTAGAACACTAGAAACTCTGGCTGAATTGTTTAATACATGTATAATTCTTAGCATTACATTAAGTATATATAATATTAAAACACTTTAATATCCTCAAAAGCATTCAAAATCTACTGAAAAATTATATGAAAATTAAAACCTTGATTAGAAACTGATGTCTTCTGCAACATTAATGTAACAACATCTAAAGAAGGGGGAAAAAATGCAACACACAAAAATTACAGTATCAGGAATTTTATTTAATATATGTATATAAGTCTGTTTCTTTGTTAACTGTTTAATTCATAATACCCATAAGCATGTACATACACTAAAACCATCCATGGTTCATATTTCTTGACAATCTACTCATAGCTTTAAATCATCTTTTTAAAATAAATCCTTAAAAGATTCAGGGGGGGGAATAGATTTCTGACAGAGTGACGACACACCCAATTAATTCACACGCACACAAAGAGAAACGAAAAAGAAGGAAAAAAAAGACAAAAGTTTTACATCCCTTTTTCAGTTCTTTAAAAAAAAACGACTCGTCGATATAACAGCAATAATTATAAGAACAGCCATTAAAAGGACATTAGTAAATCTGCCTCATTTGTAGGTCTCGAATCATATACTGCTTTGTGTGAGTGATGGATATCTGTAAGTTGTGTTGTGATTGTTCAGTCCCTATGGTCCCGTTTGTAAATAAGCAATACATCAACAACAACGCGGCATAACAAGTTTTCCTTGGTAATGATTTGTTCCCCTCGGCTCGGCGAACGGCACGGAGTCCCACGCAGCGAGAAGACGCGGAGGAAAAAGCAGGTCATAGCTGAAACAGACAGACATGCGGACACAGACATGGGGAGGCAGCCCAACCATCTGTGCCTTCCTGTCCCACAATGCACCAGCAAAGCAAGAGGAAAAAAAGCAGAGGAGGGAAAAAAAAAAATAGACCAAGTACTACAAGAGTTCTGTCCTGTCTCCGTCGAGCAAAAGTTTCCATAAAGAGAAGACAGGAAATAAAATGAAGTGTTTGGTCGTGAGACAAAAGTGCAGGTGCACAGATTGAAAAAACGTAATTCAACCGATGTATGAAACATGCTGTAGGGTGCACTTCTGTTTCCCCCACACAGGTATAATCAACAACATTATTATAGCATCGGTGCAGAAATCAAGACCGTTTATTTATTTATTTATTTATTTTTTAGAAAAAGTTCTCCACTCCCCTCATCTAGAGCTAGCTTTCCTCATCAGCGACTATACAAAAAGCATACATCTGCGTTTTGTTTATACAGGCGTTTAATCGGTTGCAGGAAACAAACGAGGCAATAACACTTCTTCGAACGAGCAGGAGAATAGGAAATACTACCTGTGATTTGGTGCATGCAAAGTCAGCCAGTCACAGACTACATTATCACAAGGTCAGCCGATCACAGGCGCGAGAGAGAGAGAGAGAGAGAGAGGCGTTGAGGTCAGCAAGCCCCGTGGAAAAAAGCCCTTTTTTTTGAAGAAATTGTGACATCACCAGGGGGGAAGGAGTGTGTGCTATGGCTCTGAAAGCGCTCGGCTTGGCTATGCCTCCTCAACTGGCAACGTGTGAGGAGAAAGAACGCGAAGGAATGCTGGAGGAAAGCGGCGTCAACGAATCGGCGGTTAAAACCTGAAATAAAAAAAATATGCTTATCCTTATTAAGAGCAAGAGCAACACAATCAAAAACGAGTGAACAAATGGGCGATGATCTACACAGTAAGGAACATCGAGGAAATGAACATACAATGTGAAGAAAAGGATGTGGGGATGATATTTGAGTTTTATGATACTGATGGCTTCATTTTCCAAGGACACTGGCGAGAGCGTTTGAGAAGGGAAAAGAAAAAGAAAAACAACAACAACAACAAAAAAATACAAAACACACCAATGGAATCAGATATGGTACAGTAAATAAAGCAAGATTCAGTTCTATACATCTTCATCCTGTATATCTTCCTTTTTTTCCCCCAGAATCACCAGCATTGGCTTTTACAATCTGGAGCACAAAAGCGAACAAGAAAAACCAACCTGGCTTCTCACACGTTTTTTTTTTTTTTTTCCCTTTAAAAAAAAAAAAAAAAAAAAAAAAATCTAACAAATACTCAAATATAAACTCTCCACATACAAAACACATTTCTTAAAGGATCATAACATTCAAATTACAGTGTACAAACGGATCTTGCACAGACAATACTCAGATAGTACGGGGGGGGAGGAAGGTACATATACATACATGTACACACACCCAGCCGGAGCCCACAGTAACGATATGCTCGCTCTTTCGCTCCCTCTCTGCTCTTTCTCCGTTTAATGGTATAAACAACAGACTGATAGCAGGCCAAATGTGACAAGATGAGAGAGTGAGAGTGTGTAAGGATGAGAGGGGGAAAAAAAACAACAACAGTCTGAGCAGAAGACAAGCAGAAAGAGTAAAAGAGTAGGGGCTGTGCGCAGCATGGAGCGACACGGTGGACACAGCTGCCCCCGATCGATGGTGTTAACATAGCAGGGTAGAAACCCAAACAGAGCCTCCAGGCGAGAGAGAAAGAAAAGAAAAACGCTCAAGTTTTCCATGTACTTTTTTTTTGCCTTTGTTTTTTTTTTTTAAATATCATGTGTGTACATCTTTTGTAGCTTGTTTGGAGTTATCTTGTTCTTAGCCTTAGCGTGGATTGGGTGCTCTCCTTGTCGCATTGGGATCTAAATAGGAAGGAGAAAAAAAATTGTTACAACTTGTACACACAATCACAGTTTCGTATTTAGCTTTACACTTTGTTTTGTGACTTTATAAGAAATTAATAAGAGATTAAATCGCGACTTTTATTCTGCATTTGAGTCAAGTTGGAACAACGGAAGCTGGAAGAGTGATTTTCATTTAATTATCCAACTGAGCAGTGATGGAATTTTGGACCACCGCAAGCGACCGTGGCAGAAAGAGTTCAATGCCATAACAGTGGAATAAACCGGACGTTGATTATTTAGAAAACATAAGAAGCGGTATTTAAAGTTCAGTGATTTATAATGGAAAATTTAAACACTACTGAGACTATAAAAACCTCAATGTCTCTAAAGCTTCAAGTTTTCTCACAGAACAGCTGCACGGCATCTGTTCCTGGGCTAGCTAGCTTGACATGTTACATACACTACCCTAAGAAAATAATTTAAGACAATGCGCATTTCTCTACCGAGAACGACTGCAGTGTCACGTTGCCATATTATGAATGTTTTCCTGCAGATTGCAATATTATAGGTGAAACTTGTGACGCTTCGACAATAGGGGGAGGAAAAAATCTAAACAAAAAAAAAAACAATATCAGGCTGGGGACACACTTCACGACTTTCTTAAACAATGCTGAAATGATTGGGAGTATATACCAGCCATACTAACCGACCGGCTTTTAGATTGTAGATTATATATTTTTTATGACGACTTAAAAACGGTGGATCGTACAGTATGTTTAACGAGTGTGCCAGATGAGGAATCATGATACACTACACGACATGTCACTCCAACTGAGGCCAACTGAACAAGCGAGAACTCTCGGGAGCAAGAGTAAACTTTCAAAAGGAAGAACAAACAAACATGATTGCAAGTCAGGCAGAAGAAGTTTTATGATGTGAATCAGCGCTCAGAAAGAAAACGGCACGTTTCTGTGCACGTGACGAGAATTTACTTTACTTCACTTCCATGGTGGACTTATGTTTCACCATGCGCATGCTCACACAAGCAGAGACAAGCACAGTATTTGTCTCTTTCTTTAAAAAAAAAAAAAAAAAAACACCTGTCTTCACATGAGGAATAAATAATGAATAAATGACAGAACAAATAAACAAAGGCTAAAGAGTCAGGGAGTGAATGATCCTGCCTCCTCTCTGTTCGTTGGCTACTGACGGTGTGCATTCTCCGTCCGGGTCGGTGCCCACTGTATACTGTGTGTGTTTGATACGTCTGTTCTCAGTTTGTTCTCCTCCCACACATGTCGATTCGAGGCTGTACCCCTTACAGATTTCTGTGCCAACTGGCTGCAGATTAGGACCGGCACGCCACGATTATAACCCTATACAAGATCACATTATTGACCGCTAGCTCAACAATTTCCTGATTTATTTATTTATTTTTGTGTCAGAGTTACCTTGCTTCCCTCAGGAGCCTTGGTAGTTGGCCTGGAATCGTGCTGTCTCCTCATAGATGAGTTCCTTTAGCTTCTCTTTAGGAAGGTCATCTAGTTCCATGTTGAACGTGAAAGGTTCCTCAGCCACCGGCTACACACACACAAACAAAAATATGTGAAAATTCCCACATACTTTATTCAAACGTTCTGTCTTCCTACTCTAAATCACCAGGAACTAATCGATACGATATAATCACGATACCTAGGCGCCGATTCGATCTGTATTGCGATTCTCTTAGTGTCACCATTTTATAAATATTCTGATTCAATTATTATTGTTTCAAATTTTGTAAACAAGCTTAGCAAATAACTTGCTTAGACCACACAGGATACGTTGCTGTCTGTTAATGCGTGAATAGGTTAGAGTGCCACATGTAGGATTATAGAGAAATGGCAACATTTCACCTTCACAAATACAAGACCTATTTTTTAATATCTATTTCTTTCTTTTTTTTTAAACTTGAGTTTAAAGTCAGTCAGTGTGGCGATACATCACTGAATACATGTTCTCCGCCATCACTTTTTGTGACGATGTTAATTATCCGCTAATTAAAGGGCCAGCATCTACTTTTACAAAATCGTTTCCAGGCAACTTTTTCCTCTAAAGATTTTGACAGAAACATATTCTCATTCCTGCCACACAATATCTCTGACCTTGTTTCAAAATTAATGTATTGTTCCTGGATGAGTTTCTGAATTAGCTCCGCCTTCAACACTGCTCCCCCCCACACACACACCCACATTCCCCAATTGTGCAATTCATCCTTTTAGACAGCAGAGGGCTCTAGACGTTATAAAAGGACGCCTTTAAGACAATGGGATCCATTCCTAATTCATTTTTACTGCAGCTTGAGTGTGGGATGAAGGACAGCAGGTGCCTCACAGCTTTCACAGCACAAATGAAGCTTTTATGCTCAAGCGATCAGTAAAAAGGTTACAGAGCATTTCGGAGTACCTCGTCGGTGGGGTCGTAGTACTGCTCCAGGTAAGGGTGCGCAAGTGCTTCTTCCACCGTTATACGCTTGATGGGGTTAAAGGTCAACATGCGGTCCAACAAATCCAAAGCTAAATGGACAAAGACAGGAAAAATAAATAAATGATGATTTGTTTTGGAACATCAACGCTGAGGTTGTATTACAAAAACACACTTTGAATTGTTTGGTGAAGGAAACAAACATCGTGATAATATTTTAGGAAGAAGCCTCATTGACAATGGGCTTTTTTTTCTTTTTTTTTTTTTTTTTACTGTACAAGAGGAATTTATTATACAAATCAAAAACACACATTAAAATTTACACACACACACACACACACAAACACACACACACACACACAACAACAATTTAAATTTAATATCCTCCTTATGATGACCCCACTTAAAAAACCACAACTGTTTTGTCCTACAGACCTGCTTTGATTGACTGCCAGTATCCGAGAGACTTTCTAAGCTCCGAGTGATCGTCGTTCTCATCACAACCTCACCACTATTACGTGAATTGTTATTATACATGACAAACAAAGTAAATATTAATATTTGCAAATGCTTGGTTAAACTCGCAGTTCAAATAGAAATAGAAATAACCGTGATGCACAACATGAAGTAACATTAAAACCTTATGCAATGTGCAGTGCTAATACATGTGCACACTACATTCACCATTTGCATGCAGCCACATCTAGCTCATACTCCTACGCACGCCCCCACACACACACACACACACACACACACACACACACACACACACACACACACACACACACACACACACACACACACGACAACCAGATAAAGAACAAGACCACTCCAAGACCTACAACGGTAGTCTTAATTACTCTCGAAAGGGTACACATTACACACGGTGATGACAGAAAATTTTATTATATAAATATATATCATTCACAGCGCACACACGCTGCACAGATGTCTGAAGTGTCCACAGCCACTTGTAAAGAAAGACAGGGATCGAGCTTTCAGTACTGCTCTACCTGGAAACGCTAAAGATCTATTAAACGTTAGCATAAGTGCAGCTGAACCGTGCTGATGTAATTGTAACGTTAGTCAGACCGTAAGCTGTCTTAAAGACAATACCGTGATTCACCGGGACTGAAAAATAAAAGCCACTATGTACTGTAGAACGTTGCCATGATACTACCATCACAAACTGCATGCCATCCATTACGGAAAGCCTGTTTGTACACGTTGCGACTCCTGCAACAGAATCCCGGTGGTAAAATGAAAAGGGAAAAAAAAAAAAAAGGGGGAAACAAGTCAGGTTCCTATGATTGTTGTTCTTCTTAATAAATTCACAGAACTGCTATGATCAAAGCTGAACATACAGTACTATGCAAAAGTCTTAGGCACCATATTATATGCTGTACCAATTATATATTCGTTATACATGTTCATGTCTGCATAATTATGCACAAAATCGTTAAGTATTTCCATATATAACTTTAAAAATAATAAATAAATAACATTACAGGAGAATATATGCATGGCTGTAAAGGAAAAATATATAGTACAAGACAGACCTGTTTTCAGATGGAAACAAAAAATCTAATGTACGCTCCTGCGATTTGCATAAAAATAGAAAGGAGCGAGTGTGACAAAGTTACCAGAAGAACTCATATTCTCCAGCAAACTCAGTAAA
>JAQMYL010000008.1:6412075-6422915 GCA_030014365.1 Clarias pachynema | reverse complement strand
TAAATCTGGTCTTAAAACTTATCTTTTTATCAGAGCTTTCGGGTCGAATTAATTTTGTAGCACTTTGAGATTTGTTTAAAATATAAAGTGCATTATAAATTAAATGTATTATTATTAGTAGTAGTATTCATCCCGGTATTAATTGCGTTCCAAATCAAAAAGCTGGAGAAAAAAAAATCTACATCATCAAAATTTTAACCACTGTTTTTTATGCAGAGCGTTGTCACTTCAATTACTGGCTTTGTTTCACTAACTACTGTTGACTGCTTTTTATAGTATTTTTTAATAGTAATTTATATTAAGCCATCCTTGCTTTGGAGCAGTTATTTGTATATTCAAGATTCAAGATTCAAAGGAAAATTGCTTTTCTAATACTTTTGCATAGTACTCTACATTAACACAAGCTATTGGAAAACAATCAATATCACCCAAACCAGCTATATACTGTATCCACCTGCTGGATCATTAATAACTGAAAAAAAACTCTTAATCATCTTCGCCTCTGTCAAATTAATATATGTCTCTTGCAAAAACATAATGTTTGCAGACTGTGACTTCAAATACGAGAAGACCTTGCCCTTTTTAAAGGAATGTCCCATTCCATTGACATTCCTGTCACTACTGACATTTACTACAGTGAATGAAACTACTGTAACAAAAAAAGCACCTCGGACACTCGGTTTCTTCCCCAATCAAATCAACAATTTTCCCAACAATAAGGAAGACAATGGAGCAAATGCTACGCAAAACTGTTGATAAAAATCTTTGTGAAACTTTCCATTTACTATCACATCATTCCATTTACTGTCACTACTTATGTTTACACATTGCTCTTTGGTGCTGTGACGTGAAAATTTCCCCACTGTGGGACGACTAAAGGTATATCTTATCTTATCTTACTCAATGAAGATTACTTGAATACAATTACTTTCAGACACTTTTATTGTAAGTTATTTTAGTTTTACTTAGCCATATATATAAAAAAAAAAAGATATTATAGACATTTGACAGATTTTGGAAGATGTCAATAAATAAGAAGTTAATTCAAGAGAGACCATAATGCGGCTTGCTTTGCTGACCTAATGCACATAATCCCTTAATTTAAAGTAAGAATAATAACCTTTATATTCATGGCACTCTTTATTTATTAAATTAAGCTCAAGAAATTTACATATGTACAAAATACTTTTGGCAGTCTTTTTTCTGAACAATCAGGTCTGCTTAACTCCCTGTCCATTCATGGTTTATGTAACAATACCACACATTCCTTCACCCATATGTACGTGTACACTCCTGAAACTAAAAGTTTTCTTAAACTGCAGGTGGACTGGTAGGACAGAACTAACAGGTTTTTTGGAACAAACCAAAATAAATCAAATGACTCTGAAAACAAAACCTTCTTAATAAGCCATGTCTTTTCTATTATTCAATGTTGACATTTAGTAGTAACAATTACCTGTGCTGATATTATCTGTTCACTAGGTGTACTTTATTGCTCAGGGCTGTGTTAAAGAACTAGATGGTAAGCAGCTATCAGCAATCAGCTTACTGTATCAAACCAGACAGGTTAAAAAATAAAGTTAGATCAATAGAGATATAGTGTACATTTCCTTAGATATACTGTAGTGTATTTTTTGATTCATTATGTATATTTGCTTATTAAGGGAGCTTATTCAAAACCTATGGTTTGGTGTGCAAGAAATGACAGTAAAAGAATTGAGACAACTGAAAAAGATGACGAAGCTTCACAGCCTGACGGTGATGGTGAGGATGATGTGCTGCTGGAAGTTGCAGCAAGAGGGAAGGCACCCACTGTAGATTTCAAGAAAGTTGAGAAGGTGGATATCAAAGTGAAGTTCTGTATATTTGTGGCACGAGGTAACACAACTTGTGAGTCTTTACTGGAGCCACTAGAGCTGTTTGAGCTGGTGGTAGACTTAGTGATGCTCTTGTTGTCAAGGGTTAAAACAGCAGCCTGGAACCATGACTGCACAATTTTACACATTAGAGGACCTCCCTTTTCAGCCTAATGGAGAGAAAAAAAAATCACAGGTAAGTTTTCCTATTGTGCATTGGCTAACTGTGGAATTAGATTGTAAAAATAGAAACCAATACAAAAAATAAAAAACTCACAGACCTGTTCTAATGGTATGGCTGCTACGCAGATGCTTGATGAAGACGCAGTTCCACAGTCCACTATAGTGGTGTTGAACTGCTGAAGTGTTTGTTGAGCTATAGCATATAGATAAAAAAGGTGTGGAGGAAAGGATCAGTAAGATCCTATAAAGTGCTGACATTAATTAGTTTGTTATTGGAACTAGACACTTATTTAGTTTAACACACAAATAAATCTGTACCTCCACCTCCTGAGCCCCAGCCAGCTGCCCAGCACTGAGTACCAGTGTTGAAGTTGGTACTCCCCAGGTTCACGCATATGGGCTGGATGAAGTTGGAAAGAGTAGGAGTGGTAGACAACTTTACCACAGCTATGTTATTGCTGCCACTTGTGCTGAATGTGATATCAGTCACAGCAACAGAGACCTCGTTGGTGTTAGAGCTGTTGTGATTGAGCCCACCCAGTTTCACGGTCCAGTCAGAGGGATTGGCTGAGCTGCATAGACAGGTAAGAAAGTTGTTTTATTGTCAGGCTAAAGTATTAATGTTTCACATTTACTCTGCTATTCTTGTATTATTTTTTTTTTACCTTGAGAAACAATCAGCAGAGCTCATGACAAACTGCTGGGCTATCAGCGTTCCACCACAAATGTGAGTGGAGTTAATCTGCAGGCTAGCCATCCACGGCCATGTACCTGCTGATGCCAAGGAGCTGCCTGCTCCACCTGAAATAGTATTGAGCTTGGCACTTCCACACACCACAGCTGAAGAGACAGTTTAAAGAGATTTTTTTTTTTCAAGCACAGTGCCTTATGATGTATACTTTGAGTAACTTCATTACCAACAGTTAAGAGAAAATGCAGGTAAGCTTACATGCTCCAGTAGTTGTGGAAGTAGTTGTGGAAGTAGTTGTAGTAATAGTTGTGGCAGTAGTTGTGGCAGTAGTTGGTGGGGCAGTTGTGGTAACAGGTGGCAAGCCAGTGCAAGTCACCTGCAGATCACCATCAGTGCCACCAGATATATATGTGATGAAGCCTGGCTGATTTGTGGTGATAGTTTCATTGATCCAATTCTGATACTGAGACACGCGTGTATACACTCCAGGATAATTTGCAAGAGCGCAGCCCTCACCAAAACTCACAATGCCTGCCAGAATCCACAGAGACCCCTGTTTAAAGACGAGTGGACCTCCAGAGTCACCCTGTGCAATAGAGGCAGATATTTATGTCTTCCAATTGGACAAACCTTCAAAAAGAAAAAGGTACAATACAAGAAGTAAACTGAGACCTGACACGAGTCTTTGCCCCCTTGCAATAACCCAGCACACAACATATTATTGGTGATAGATCCAACTCCATATAAACAGTTACACTTCCTGTTTCCAATAATTGGGATTTGAACTTCTTGAAGTGTCCCAGGAGATGGTAGGTTTACTGAGGAAAACAAGTAAAACATCATTAAATGACTTGCTTTGTCAATTGCTTTGTCAAAATTTATTGCCAAATTAATTAAGTGCATTTTACTAAATTTTCAACTACACTACTTGATTGTAAAGTTGTAAGCAGTAACACCAACAATTTTATTGTTCTTACCTCCAGAACTGATCCTTCCCCAGCCAGTAACCCATGTCAGGGTGCCATTGTTAAAAGTGCTCCCTGTTGCAGCCAGGCAGACAGGAGTGATATAATTACTGAATGATACAAAAGAAGACAGCTGCAGTAGTGAGAGGTCATTGTCGTGTATTTCCGAATTGTAGGCCGGATGTGTGATGACCGCGATGAGGGTTCTTGATATACTGTTATTGTTGTTTCCTTCCAGAGTATACAGTCCTAGTTTTACAGTCACTTGAGAGGCTGTGTAACTGTAAAAATCAGACAATCACTCCTGTCAACATCACTTCAGTATGAGGTGTCACAACTGGGTTTGCATATTTTTGAAATTCAATATCTCACCTTTCGAAACAGTGAGCTGCAGAGAGGACCCAGCCATTATTGATTAAAGAGCCACCACAGAAATGTTTTCCTAAAAATTGCAGACTGACTTGCCAAGGCCAAGACCCAGGAACAGCATTCTGTCCTCCTACTATCCTGGTGTTAAGGTTAGCTCTGCCACAGACTGACAGCGACAGAGAAACAATGTTTAGTTACATCAGTGACTGTATCTTGTTTCTCCTTCTATATCGAAGTACATCCTTTAAGCACTCTGGGCTTAAGTATTAATATTAATCAAATATTTCCAAAGATGTAAGGAAAAACTTACCATTCTGCTGTGAGTGGCACTCTGTAATATAGGAAAAAAGGATTAATACATCAATTAGACATTAGGTTCCTTTTGTTGCATCTGAATGTTGTGTGCAACCTGTCATTGCATGTATTTCTTAACTTGTCCCCACCCAATGTGAAATGATGCGCACACACACACACACGCACGCACACACACACGCGCACACACAACATTATTATTATTATTATTATTATTATTATTATTATTATTTGTCTTTTACCACTTAATCCTGATAGTTGTGGAATATCTGTGGAATAAATGTCCTGCCCCTTTTCTTACAGCACTCCAGTTCTAAACTAAACCTATCCACTGGCTATTAATGTACTTATGTACTTAGCTCTTTTTATATGCACGATCTCCTGAGAAAACATTTTACATGGTGACGATTTGACTTCTTTTGATCTTCTGCTATATCTTCTAGTAAAAAGGGGAAAACTGCATGTAAAAATTCCATTCTGACTGCAGCACAAGTACATTTCGAGTACAATAAACTTCTAATGTGTTTATCTGATTACAAAATAACCTGATTAAGTCTTTGGCCATTTTGCTATTGTAAGTGGTAATCCATACTTTCCACAACTTTACACTCACAATAACGATAAAATACTTTAAAAATTATATAATATCTGTAAATAAATGTCATGCAATTTACAAATGTATTTAGTAAGCCACAAATAAACATCACACAATTATTTAGCATTTTTGTATAGAATTGATTAACAAATGCTTTTTTTTTTCTTCAAAAGGGCACTCTCTACAGTCTATAAGATGTATTCTAATTCAATTTCAGCATATACACCAAGTAAGTTTAAAGTAATTTGACTGAAGAATTGTATTCCCGAGTGCTCTTCAAAGGCACTGGATCTTTCAATATTGAACTAGGAAGCTATGTTGATTGAATAGATAGTAAAATATATCAACTATATCATATTAATATATATTGCCACAATAGACCATCCGATCAGATCAAGTTTTACATTGGGTGTCCTTCCTAATGCAACTCTCCCATTTTATCTGCGGTTGGAACCAGTGTAGGTACCAGGTGTACTTAGTTTCATCATTGTACATTCTTACTGAAGACATCCAAGCTATGATTGATCATGTATGGAATTATGTAGTGAACAAAAAAAGTGGTAAAAGTCCCATAATATGTTATTTAGGTTTTACTTTTAGACTGTCCACATTACATTAAGCTTTGATGACATCTTGCCACAGTCATGGCGTTCTCTCATCAGATTCATGAGGTAGTTATCCAGAAGGATTGTCAATTCACAGGTGTGCCTTGTCAAGAGCTAATTTGTGACATGTATTGTGAATCCCAAAAAATCTCAGAAACTTTGAATGAGTTGTCCAGGGAGATCACAAGATCCTAACACTGGAATCAAACAACTGGGATTTTTGCTGGAATTATATTTAAAGCTGATTTATTGTCATCCATGATGAGATGTCTGAGGGAGGGAAGGAGGGGCTGAGTTGCAGGAGGAGGAAACAAACCCTTGGCATACTTTGCCATTGATTTCAATAGACTAGAGAATCTTGAGCTTAACTGTGTAAAACACTACTGAAAGGTCAAAGTTGTCATTGTTTGGTTAATCTGGCAGCATGTAACTTGAAGAAGCACATTTTGTGGATCTTGTCTTGCTCTTTTGCAGAAGGCTTCAGCTGTTCCTTGTAGAAGGCCGTCTTTGCAGAAGTCATGTCTAACACAAACTGACAAGCTAATAATGTACTAAGTAATTATCAAATCAAACATTTGGTAGTTCATTATGAACTAATCAATAATTTGAGTCTTGTATGGCTCTTGGAGAGCTATGAGCTAATTAGTCATTATACATAATAATTGTATTTAAATATATTAGATATCCTATCTTTAAACTTGTAATATATTAGATATTTATCTTTTTATATATATATTTTTATAATATAATATTTATATTGTCTATCTTTTATCTTGTAAAGTTCTGGTGTAAGTTTTTAAAACAGATATAAAAAACTGTATATTAATGTCAGTGTAAAAGTACTGTACATTAGCACATGTTGTGGAAGTTAGGAACTTACCTTTGGTAAGGACTAGGAACACCACACACAATGCTGTAAACACAATCATTATTTAACACTCTCGTGTTCTTTAACATCACTGCATCTGTACATACAGTATACCTTCCCTTTGTTTCAATGCATAAACCACACCTTTCTCTCTCTCTCTCTCTCTGCCCCTCTTTCTCACGCGCACACACATGCACACACAAACACACACACGCACACACAAACACACACCCACACACATGCACACACACCCACATACATGCACACACAAACACACACACGCACACACAAACACACACCCACACACATGCACACACACCCACATACATGCACACACAAACACACACCCACACACATGCACACACACACACACACACACACACACACACAAATGCACACACAAACACATACATGCACACACACCTTTTCAGACTAAAAAAGCAAACCTTGCTGGTAAACTATGCAGAGCTTAAGACTTACAGTAAAATGCCTCCTGACCTGTATTCTACTAAAACAAGTTCTTCAAAAGAATTCTCCTTCACACCTCGTGCTTTTGTTCAATCATTAGCTAAGACATGCATACCTACCTACCTACCTACCTATCTACCTACCTACCTACCTACCTGCACTACCACACTATACATAAACTACAGAAACACTACCAGTCAACAGTTTGGACACACCTTCTAATTCACTGCTCTTTCCTGGTTTATATTTCCTTCTACATCGTAAGACAATGCTGAAAGCATCCAAAATATGCATAAATTTCCCTTGAACACTTGTTATTGAGATGTGTCTGCTACTTATAAAGTCTTTATAATGGCTCTAACCTAAGGTGCTGTTAATTGGTGATTTCTGAGGCTGGTTACTATAAAATAAACTTCTCTTTTGCAGCACAGGTAAGTTTTGGTCTTGCTTTTCTGGCATGATATTCATGAGAGCCAGTTTTATGGTGCTTTAGGATTTTACAAATGTACTTGACAATACTGTTCTTGCAAAACAACTCACCTTAATATCTTAAAATAACAACATTTCTTCTTTGGCTGTTCCGATTATGAGCTACTACAACGGACCAGTTGTCTCCACCTAACTTTGTCTACCACATGTCTTTCCTCACTACATCCATAAACCTTTTCTTGGGCCTTCTTCTTCTTCAGCCTGACATCTCCATCTCTAACATTCTCGTGCCAATATAGCCCTCACCACCACCCTTTGCAAAGCCATCTTAATCTGGCCTCACTAACGTTGTCCCCAAACCGTCCTATGTGCACTGTCCCTCTAATTTACTCATTCCCAATCCTGGCCATTTTTGTCACTTTCAAAAGCAACAGCATCTTCAGCTCCGCTTCCTGACTTTTTGTCAGAGGCAACGTTTCTAAACCGTACAACAAACATTCACTTTCATTCTTGCTAATACCTTTTTGTCACAGGTTACTCCTGCTATTCTTTCCATTCCACACTGCCTGCACTCTTGTCTTCACTTCTCTACTACACTCTCCATTGCTTTGGGCAGTTGACCCTAAATATTCACCCCTCTCTCGTTTAAACAGATGTACTCCGTCTTGCTCCTACTGATCCTCATTCCTCTCTATCCAGTGCATCCCTTCACCTCTCTAGATTCATCTCAACCTGCTCCCTACTCTTGCTGCTGATCACAATATCGTCTGCAAACACCATAGTCCATGGGAACTCTTGTCTAACCTTATCCATCAGCTAGCTCTCTCTCTTTACCAGTCATACTGTAGTGCCAACATACAAAGTACCTATTTTAAACTCCATGCCTTTACATTTCCTTATTCCCTTCTCATTCTCTTCATCCTTCTACATGAAGGGCCTGATTTCCACTGGTATCCTTCTGACCAATGGTACCTGAAATGGTTGTTATTAACCCAGGCTGCGATTGATCTTGTTTAGAAATCTCTTTCATGATCTGCATACTGATTTGGCACATGTTAATGCCAGATGCCCTTCTTAGTGCACCCATCCTTATTTATTCAGGCTTGGGAACGACACTTAAGACTAGACTGGCTCGAGCAACCTTAGTGGCTGAGAGGATGAGAAAAGAGGCGAGGAAGCAGAAAGAGGAGTGAGCAGGGAGCATGTGCTGTAAACTATCTAACTAAAGAACCAAGTGTTTGAGTGTGTGAGTCCTGCTGCAGGTTTGACAAATTCCAAGGTTCATTTGGTCAGACTCAGAGCATAATCATTTAGAGAAATTTGTCCAGAATTTCTCTAAGATGTTTTAAAAAAGTTATTTACCTTGATTGTAAATGGATAGAATAAACCTGAAAATGTATTTTTTGGCATTATAGCCTATAGGTCACAGGTCCGATTTGGTGCACTTTTAGTGTTACTGTGCACTAATGGGTGTTGTTGTCTATAAAAGTAGTCTACTAAGATAAATAAGGTGTCAGATGTTCATTATACTGTATGAGTCAAATCTATTTTTTTGCTTTCTATACACACAAACATGGAGGACAACCCTGGAAAATAAGTTTGATGGTTTTACATATTAGATTAACATTAACAATGCAAAATAATAAACTGTGATTTTTTAAAAATTATTGTTTGGATCGATAAACATGTTTTCATATATGCCAGGTGGTTCTGGATGAATGACCTGAGTTGTCCTTCCCTTGACACCAGTGAAAATACTGCAACTATGCTCCCGCCCTTCACTCTTTTCAAAAATAAAAGAGCACTTTTCTCTATCCACACTTTGGGGTATGCATCTGTATTGGCCTGCATGTTGTTATTTGTCCACTGGTGGAGAATGCGGCAAGCAAACTCTAGGGCATTTATGGACACCTCTTAGTGAACAGCAACTAAGGTGCTTATGAAACTTATATCTTTAATAATTCAAAAAGAACTGCCTCACCCATTTTTTGCCTCAAGTCTCAGTCACGATTGATAGGTCTTATCAATTTGGGGATGCACCTGCCCATGACACAAGTGGAAACCCAGATATTGTGCTTCCACCTGTGCAACTGAATACTTCTGGGAGTTTTCTGGGAGCCGTACCCACATGTATCAATGAGCTTTGGTCACCTACATGACCCTTTCTCTACTTCACTGGTTTTCTTTTCTTGGATCAGTTTTTGTATGTCCTGATCACTGCAGCCTGGGAACATCCTGCAAGGTTGCAGTTTTGGAGTTGCTCAGGATCAATTGCCAATTGACTACAGTGGCAGTTGGTAGAGGGTGGGATATACAGTATTAGGCAGTATGTGAACCTTTTTTCCTAAAGTTTTGGAAGCAGAAAAAAATTGTTTAAAAAGTTTAAGATTTGAGTGACTTTGACAGGGGGCAAATTGTGATAGCTAAACGCCTGGGTCAGAGTAACCCCAAAACTGCAGGTCTCCTGAGATGTTCCTGGTATGCAGTAGTCAGGACCTACCAAAAGTGATCCACTGGTGAACTGGTGACACAGTCATGAGTGGCCAAGGCAATATTGGTAGTCCAATCCAATAGAAGCAGTGTAGATCAAATTGATGGAAACGAGGGACCTAAAGTACAAAATATTAGGCGGGTGGTAATATTGTTAAGGCTGATTGGTGTAGTGTACTACAAACTAAATTAACATGGACTCTCAATCATTTATGTCAATAATCAAACTGATTATTGATCATGCACAACTATTACCTATTACCTCACATCCACAGTATACAAGGACTCTCACACCACACCCACAGTCTGAAGTATACACTTCATTTAATTTTTAGCAGTTGTTACCAAGCTTCACCATTCTGTCATTTTATCATAGTTTTGATCTTGTTTCTCATTTCTATATATTGCTCCCGCACTGCATAAATCATGCTAGTTGATGGCCTAAGCTTTGTACCCTTTTTAACGTCTTGTCGACCTGCATTTGCATAAGCAAGTTAGAAAATTGCACAAGCAAGCCCTGGCTCATTATGTACTTTACAGTACTTACTGTGAGAAAGAATATATCACTGTAAACACAGGAGAATTAACTTTAGTTAAAAAACTTATCCATTAAATTAACCTTAACCAGAGACCAAAGTCAATCATTTGTTTCTAATATTAGATCTAATTGTGGTGCCAATGGTACTGTTTCTGTTCAGTCAATAATAATAATAATAATAATAATAATAATAATAATAATAATAATGTAAAATAATATACATATACACTACCGTTCAAAAGTTTGGGGTCACTTGCAAATTTCTTTGTTTTTGTTTAGTGATTTATTTTCGACATTCTACAACAATACTGAGGATTTAAAAACTATAAAATAACACATATGGAATTAGGTAATTACGTAACAACAAGAAAAACAACAGTTAGTTGTTATTTTAAGCCTTTCTGTAATAGTTCTTGCAAGAACAGTATTGTCAAGTGCATTTGCAAAATCCGTCAAGCACCATAATGAAAC
>JAQMYL010000008.1:6268173-6284658 GCA_030014365.1 Clarias pachynema | reverse complement strand
GAGAGAGAGAGAGAGAGAGTGTGTGTTTTTATTTATTAATAATAAATTAATAAACCATTAATAATTAATAATAATAAAAAAAACATCTGATGGGCAATTTGAGACTATTCATGAACATATCCTCTTGTGCTTTTTTCCCTTTCTTAGCACTCTGAATTATTCACTCTGCAAGTTGTTGGCACAGGTTTTACCCCGGATGTCCTTCCTGCTGCTACCCACCCATTTCTCCAAGCTTGATGCACTGCAACCCCAGTGACTTGGTATTTTATATGAGCATAGGGTTTAGGGCTTTGCCCAAAGGCCCAATAGTGGCAACCCAGCAGTACCAAGGCTCAAACTACAGAACCTCTGATCAGCTACCCAGGGCCTCAATCACCTGAGCCACCACTGCTGCGTTTATAAACATCAATATCTAATAGGTATTCTTTGGAGGCTACCAACAGCTGTTGGTTAATTATGAGTTTGTTAATTAACAACAGCTGCTGAATAATTTTCTGATTTATTCATATTTACGAGGTGCAGAATAATGTTGGGTTTATTAATTAGCTGGATAATTTTTAATTGATTAATGAATATTAACAGTTGCTGGATAATTTTGGATTTATTATTAAACATCACATTAAACATCACTAGCTCCTCCTCTTTATTAATTTATACCAATAGCTGTTGGATAATATTGTTGTTAGTTTTTTTTTTTTAAAGAATTTGTTTAAAGAGTTCCTTGATCAGTGAACACCAATCACTGTTGCATAACGATGGGTTTATAAAGGCCCAATGACTCAACAACTTGGTCTTTGGTCCTTGGTTTATTAAAGATAAACAGCTGCTAGATCATTTTTTTGTTGGTGTTTATTAATTAGCTGGAATTCATTTTGAATTCATTGATGAACACAACCAGCTGCTGCATAATAATGGGTTTTTAATGAACATCAACAACTGCTGGATAGTCTGGGTGTGACAGTTGTGGATATTATTGGTTATTCTTTGGTTTTATTAATAGATATCAGCAGCTGTTGACCAAATTTGGGGTTTATTAATGTACACTACCAGCTGCTGTGATTTTAAACAAAGGCAAGTAGGCTATTGACTAATGTGTAGAAAGTGACTGGATGTTCAATCCAAAAGCAAGAATGGGTGTGGCTTTAAATAAAGACATTATGGGTGTGGCTTTTGAAATAGACATTATGGGTGTGGTTTTTGCAATGGACAATCTGACTGAAACAACCCATCTAAACATCCCATGTGGCTATGCAATTAAGCATCAAAACACAAAGTATGCATTACCCTCAGCTTGGAAGTATAGCATGTTCTACTGGTGTGTAGAAGTGTACTATACTGTATATAGCATGGAGTTGTATCAATAACAAAATCAAATCTAAGTCAGTTAGATTTCCCTATTCTTGTTTTCGCATAGACCATATATGTTTGAAAACTAAGCTATTCGAAAGTCATAGTATCCCTGCTGTTTGGATGCAGGAAGCGTTTATCTCATCTGAGGCTAACTATGGAAGATTTACATTCCTTTCAGAGGCCCATGAAATGTTGAGACACACATAAACATGCTCACTCATTTTCCGATCCTTTCTTGTCATCATAGCCTTCAAACTACAGGTCCTTACGTGGACCATGGACATCCAGATAACCAATGGCTTTGCACCATTTCATCCTGAATCCTGTGCTCCATGGCAGCGGTTGTCATTAACGACGGAGGTTTGAGCTAAAGCATGGAGCCAAGCAGCTGTCTCATGGCATGTCTCTGCCCAACCCCCTGCTTCCTGTCTTCTTCTGTCCTCCTCACAATGTATACACACCAAGGGGGAGGGGAGAGAAGAGGAGGAGGAGGAGGAGGAGGAGGGAAGAAAACAGGGAGGGGTAAATTAGGGAGGAGAAAAGGGCAAAGAGCCAGTGTGTGAGAGAGAACAGAACAGGGAAAAGAGTATGAGTAATATTTAGTGAGAGAGACAGAGAGAGCAAGAGTATTCTATCTGACCTGGACCAGAGAGAGAGAGAGAGAGAGAGAAAGAGAGGTGATATCATAAACACAATCGCATGTACCTATTGTTTAAGCTTGCGCAGGAATAAACAGGAGACAGACAGAGACTTATGAAGATGGATAATGGAGGGTGTGACTGAGTAGGGTATAGGATAACCCTTGTCTCTTAAGGTGCACATCTTGATGCCCAATCAAAGCCTCAGAGGTGTGTGGAGCTCTGTGGATGTACTTGTGCATCTTGGATTTAGGAGACAGAAGCTGGAAGACGATGATGAACAGGATCAGGAGACAGGAGGAGGACCGCTGAAGCATGGAGCAGGTGAGGCTGATGGAAAAACACACCCCTACAGACACAAACAGAAGAAAACACAGTGTACAGATTTTCATTTCCCACAAGAAAACATCATGGCACTGTGATGCTGAGTGAAAGACTTGGACGCACACATTCAGTCATTTCACACATTCCTGCAGAAGCAAACAACGCAGCAGGATTCTGTCTGTTTCTTTTCACACTGCTTTCGCCTGGCTAACATTTCTCACTGTGTGCATATGTTACGTCATGCTGCAAGCTCGTTTAGGTGATGTATAATAGTGTGAAGTGATGATGCCATATAAGAGTGGCGAGATGGTGAGAGACACAGACATAGATATTTATTATTTAGATCACATTTGCAGGAGATTTAAAAGTTATTTTATCATTTCGAGTTTGTCACTATCACAACTAGGTAGATATGCATGGTGTACTGCTTGTACTATGTAAGTGAGAATAATTATCAAGAATTTTTTTTGGTACAATTATATAAACTCCCGCCGCTGGGGTGGTATCCTGAACGGTTTGAATCTTTTGTTAGAGGAACAAAAGTGATATCGCTCTCTATTAAAGTTGTTATAGTGCTAACTGACCTGTAGGTGGAATAAAAAAAGTTTCATCTCATAGATATGCTATTCAATTTCTAATGTAAACCTCAAACAAATGGAAATATTGTAAACTTTACAGCTTTACAGGGGTATTTGCTGTCTAATGTTATAGTCATTCTAAGTTATTATACCCTCTTAATTGTCTAGCAACACTGTTAACTAGATTTTAAATCTCTTTCCCAAAGTTTAGAAGGAATTTTTAATTCCTAATAAATAATGCCATTATAAAGAAATAAGCAAGAGAATAATTAATAAAAACGTCATACGTTCATATCTCTGCCCTTTCTACTCAAGTACTTTGACTTTGCTTTCTTGACCATGTTGGATGTGAGACCATCTGTTGTCCTTCCTCAGTTTAGGTTTGCTCAAATTACTCGCACTTTCTATCCAAAGTAGCTTAAAGTACAGAACACCAGGATACAAACCATGATACAGGTAAGATGTTATGGTTCTTGCTCAAGGATCCAATCTTGAGAGCATGGTGGTGCTGGGATTTAAACTCACATCCTCCCTATCAAACCTTTACCCCTTCACCTGATCCACTTCGGTTTAAATCAGGGATACCAACCCATAGAGTCTGAATTGAGTCGGACTTTTAAATAGAGTTTAACTCAAGGATACCAAGCTGCAGAGTCTGAGCTAAGGGTATCAACAAGTAAATGCTAAATTAAGGGAACCAAACTGTAAAGTCTGAATCAAGAGTAGAAGTCTGAGTCAAGCTACAGTCTGAGTCAAGGGTATCAACCTGTAAAAGTTGAGTCAAGGGTACCAACTTGTGGAGTCTGAATCAAGAGTAAAAGTCAAGAGTAAAAATCTAAGAAAAATCTTATTGAAGAGTCGAAGGTACCTAGTTGTAGACACTGAGTCAAGGGTACCATGGCGTACGTAGTCACTGAAGATACCCATCAATCTGTGGGTATTGTAGGTATCAATCTAAGCTGTGGGTACCAAGCTGTAGAGTCAGTGTTGTGGGTATCAGGCTGTAGAGTCCCACACCTAGTCATAATCTTTACCTGTGCATGGTAGGGAGGCCTTTTGAGAAGTCTTTTGACACCAAAGGTTTATTTGAACATCAGGTTTAATAATTTTTTTTAATGAAAGTAGCCCCTCGTTCTTTCACAGGGCACAGGATAACCTCAGGGCTGAAAATGTTGCATGTGAAGTCAGTTGGCAGAATAACTGGGAGCAAGCCTCAGCTGGAAAAGAATTTTTCTTTCACCTTTCTTAATCCAATTAAGTATGAATACCCACTGGTAATAACAAAGCTTCCATGAGGTTCATGTTACCGCACGTTCCAGTCCATAATGACCTTTAAGATCCATCCGGATATTTTTTCTTTTTACCAGAATGTCTGTATGCTTCACACATTTCCTTGTGCTCATATTTAAGTCTTCTCCTATTTATTCTCCTTGCTTTTCTAGATCTGCCTTATAGCACATCACATGGTGATGTTGTTTCTCCTGCTTTATTCCCCTGCGTATAAATTATTCATGGAAAAATTCACGGGGGAGCATCACATCTATGGGTGACATTAGCTCCCAAGAATAACACTGATGTCATTGTCATTATGGGGATGGTGTGTCTGGGTGTGTGCGAGACCTGGCTTTGGAGTTCTTGTGATTTAAGCCCTTAAAAATTTAAGGGATTTGGAGTGAGCATGTGGATTCGTGGATGTGGGTACGAACAGCTAAGCAGTAGAACTCTGATATTTAAATTTAAAAATAAAACTTCCAATAATATTACCTAGAATAGTTTCATGCTGTTAAAATTTAAAAGACTGAAATCGTTTGGTTAAATATAGCATGGCTCGTATGATTAATTGATGAATGCTTATAATGGTTGGAACAGATGAAAGGGGAAATGAGGTTGCCGCTGAGGTTGTTACATAAACAACCAGGTTTTTAATTGTATCTTTAGAAACTTTGCAGCATGTCAGAGTAAAACATTTATTCTCATTTGTGTAATTTAATCTACTTAATAGAATTTATTTGATTTAATAAGAAGAAATGAAGTGTAGTTCAAGACTTTTGCACAGTACTGTATTTGAATTATCATCAAACATTTTCTGTTGCATGTGTGTCTGTGTTTTTATGAGCATGGACTTCTTCCAGTTTTCCTGTAGACGTGTCTGTTATCTAATTGTTGTGGAATGGAGTAGCAGTCACTGTAATGAATCAAAAGAAACTCTTATATAAAGCATTAGTGTGCACTAATATAGGCCACGCTACCACGCAAAATACATCTTTACTCTTTGTGTGTGTGTGTGTGTGTGTGTGTGTGTGGACAGAATCCTCCGTACTGGCAAATATCAGACAGGCAGTTAATCAATACTCATTACAGACACACTCACACACCCTCACAGAGAGAGAGAGAGAGAGAGAGAGAGAGAGAGAGAGAGAGAGAGAGAGTGCTTTTGTTGTCTGCCAGTTGCTGAGGTGAAGAGTTGAAAGGTCAAGGGGGTTTTGCCTAACAGCTCTCCATACACAGAGAACAGTGGTATATATGTATGTACTATATGAGATGCTGGTACAGAGATTGTTAAGCATATATCAATATAATGTCAGATTTATTAAGGTTAATCAGGTTAACCAGTCACATGGAAGTCTTGAAAGGGTTTACAATGTCTAATGTGCTTTTACTTTGAACGAACTTTAAACAAAGTAATAGCATAGCAGACAGCAATTTGACAAAGACAAAATTTATATGATATGTTTTGGTGTTGTTATTTATTATTATTATTACGTTCCTGAGCACTGTTCATTACCAAATCCATAGAAATGTGACATTGTGCTTCTCCGTAGGTGCAGCATGGCATGATGCCTAGGGGAACTATCCCTGATCTATCCATAGCCTAATCACATGCATGTGTCTGTTCAGACTAGGGATAATAGACAAGTTCAGCCTAAAGCTGATTTTGTCCCATGCTGTCCATTTTATTCAATTATTGATCATATGTACCTCACAGCACAGTGGAGCTGTGCAGCACAGGAGTCAGCATCCCTGGATTAAGAGCCTTGCTCAAGGTATCAACGACTGGAACCCAGCAACCCACAGCCGTAACCATTTGAGCCACCACTGCCCACTTTTAGCTCCCTCACTGAGAGATCTATCAAGTAAGAGTTTGTTATAACAGTAGTGAGCAAACCAACTAATGCCAAGTGTAACAATATTCCGATTTCATTGTGGTTTTGGCTCATAGGGTACTCTTACAGTTACAGTTAAGGTGCAACAAAGATTTTTTTATTAAGGAGGATCAGTGCTGAATATGCTTCACCACTGACATTAAAATGCGCTAGAGCTAATAGTTCTACAGGACTCCACTTGTTTAATCTTGTGCCTATAAAAGGGATTTTACATAATGAAACATTGAAAAGAATAGCATGAATAAAGCAAATACACAAACGCTTCAGCTTTAGTGTAGGTGGTAGTAATCCTTCTGACCTTGACTGCTGTCTTTACAGAATTTTTTCTGTTTAATCGCACTTGTTAATGAATCATGCTGTACTGTATATCTTGGGTGTGTATGTGTGCTGTCTGTGTGTACAGTATATGCCTATGAAAAATGTTCATGAAGGTCATCTCAGTGATGAGAACCATAACAGTAGCTGCTTTCAAAGCTATGACTACATTTCTGTCTTTTACTCCAGACTGCTTGAAAACACTTTTTTATAGAAAAGATATACTTAGATAATGATAAAGCACTCAGAAGTAGGTTAATTCAACTGAGTGTTCCTGTTTAAATCATGACCACTGATAAGAACCATGCAAATTCTTAAACTGATTTGAGCCTGCCATAGTACATCACATTTTGATTTGATCTGTACCATTTGCATTTAATATAAACATGGCTAAAAATAGGCTGGTAATGATCCAGTACTGAATCTTTCGGACCACTCGGAATGACTCGGAATCCCAAATCACTCTCTAACACTAACAATGCTATTGGGCTTTAACCCCAGAACAGTTAGCTAGCTGAGGCTCTTCTAAAGTGGAATAAGCTGGGACTGTACACCACTTCAATACTTTATTCTTTTTACTTTTTGTTTGCGTAGGTACTGGTAAAAAAAAATTTAATTACTTTTACCCCAAAGTATAAGTTGTATATGCAAACGCAAGATAAATCGACATAGAAAATTGTTATTTCATGAAAGTTAAAGCGACTAGAAATGAAAGCCGCATACTTTATCTCAAACATGGTCGAACAGCCAAGACATGTTTGGTCTCAGAAGTTTGCCGCTTTAGATTTGTCCTGGAGCTACGACTCTAATGTTGCTAAATAATAGTAATAATCACTAACCTCAGGAGATAATAAACCAATAATAGAGTAAAGTAAGTTCAGGTGGTTAAATCCCTTTATCGCAGGAGAAGCGGGAAACACTCCCTGAGAAACAATGAGGAAAAAAACGTCTCTAAAGGTAACGTAATGTATTATGTGATGCTTTGAAAGGTGATGTATTATAATGGTTACATGTGATTTAGATTCAGTTTGGCTGCTGCGACTGTGATTAGCTGATTTTCTAGAAAACAATTGTCAGAAACCACATCTGTCTGTAATACTGAACGACCCAACATGACTTTGTGGGTATAAGTGCTGTATGTTTTCCTGATGCTAAACTACTGGCTGTAAATTTCTCATAGTTTAGCATCTTTTGACTCGTAGCTTCTGTGCAAACACATTGCGACTAATTTAGCATACACAGGAAATAGGAGTGCAAATGTCACTATGGACAGCAATGACTATATTATCATATTATTTTTTTTATAGTGGTATAAAACCCAGAACCTTTCAAACAAAAAGAATAGCATTTTATGTGTGTGTGTGTGAGTGTGTGTTTTTGTTCCCTGTGTTGTACATGAATGTATTCAGGGTTACTCAGAACATGTCAGTTAGTATTAGTCTAATAGGCATTTCATGTCCTCATTTCTGTTCACCTACGTCTGGCAGTCTGCTGTTTGCCTCATTGAAACAGATATTTTCTTTCACTGCAGTGCCTCTATTATCATATCATCTTACAATAAGGTTCAGTTGCACGGCTCTGCTTCTGTGCCATTTTTAATACAATCTCGGTTCCAGCATCCTGAGAGCTTTTGTTCGGAATTATGCAAAAGATCAGAGTTGTGACTAGTGATCTATTATCATTTATTATTATTTCATTGAATGATTTGATGAGGGTGAAAATGTTATAAATGATAAGCCATGTGTACCATGTGATAGATCATGCATAACAATAAAGACTATAAACCAAAACAATTTCAATGACATCCGAAAAATGCTCAAAGGCTGCCCCTCAAAATACAGACTATACTGTAGTTCTGTAATAGTGCAACTTTCTTGCAACTTCCATTACCGTTTCCATATGAGCACGAAGCTGTGTGAAAGATTCATAACCCAGATTGTCTTGAGTTTACATTCGGTACAGTTCATTCCACAGGCTTCATGCATAGCGTGCATATGTTATATAGATTAGATTCAGATTTTGATTTCTTTACGAGCCTCTTGTCCACATCTGATCCATTCTGATTGGTGTCTGGTATCTGGAGTATACAGGAAATGAGGATGCCTGACTGGTATTTCCTTGTAGATATCTGCCATTGAATTTCACACGAGTGGAAAAGTTGTGTGATGCAACATGATCTTTGACCAAAGAGCAGCAGGCATTACCTGCTTTAAAAGGCAGCAATGTTAACAGGGAGTAAATACTGTGGAGGTATGTACTGTATTGTGTGGAGGTAAGAGGATATGGGAAAAATCAGGACACAAACACATAGGATCACAGACATGCCATATGTACATGTCTCTTTGGTACAGAAACCAGTAGATCACACCACATAATTAAAACATCTTAGTTTATGATAACAGGTTTGATCCTCACACATGAGGGGTGGCACACTTGGATTCTCTCAACAGTCATAGCAACACTAACCAATAATGGGGTTCTGTGAGCTCACATAACCGCACAACACATCTCTCAGATGAAGCACTTCATCCTCACTGACTGAAATATGTTTTTTTTTTTTTTTTAATACTGCTACTCATGCTATGTCCAAGCCCCAGCCTGGAGGAACATGCATTATTTTAAAAATTTGCATATTTTCCCCAAATAATTCTGAAATTGCTGGTTTTGTTTAGTATTTTAAAAAAGTTAAGTTCTAAGATAGCAGCTAAAATATCCTTCAATTCCCTTTTCCATATTAGGTGCTATTAGGTGCATTGCCACCTCACAGCTCCAGGGTCCTCGTTTCAATCCTGAGCCTGTGTTCCTGTCTATGGAAATGGAAATGATTGAAAAGATGTAATCATTGCACATGGCCTGTTGCCCAGCTGTTGTTTTGGGGGTTTTCTAAGGCTTTTGGGAAGTGAAAACACCAGTGTGGAGAAAATTACAAATGTACAAGGGGCGTTCAAGTCAAACCAGGACTTTCGATTGTACAGAATAACAGACCACAGTTCTGAAAGTTAAAAACTCCCTTTATTTCTCTATCTAATCCTGTGATACACTAATGCACTTATTTCAGTGTTTCACTAGTGCTTGGACACCATCAATGTAGAAAGTTTTCTCAGTATGCCGGAGCCATGATCGGACTGCCTGCTTCAACAACTTCATGTCTGAAACGCTGGCCTCCCAGGAACTCCTTTAATAGTACAAACATGTAGAAATGGCTTGGGGTGAGGTCAGGACTGTACAGGGGAGGTGGCAATAACTTAATAATAATAATAATAATAATAAGCCTCCTTTAAAACGTTTGCACCATTCAAATAATTTACTTCAGTAAATGTCAATCACTTTTATGCCTTCATTCATCAGAAATTTCATCACAAGTCCCGGTTTGACTTGAATACTCCTCATATTTTAAGTCCAGTAATGCAGAGGGCTTTAAATACTCCTCTTAACAATATCATGTGTGTTCACATTGTTCATAACTCTTAGTAGAGGTGATCAATACAGACTCTAGTATTCAATATTTGGAGGGGTTTTCACAATACCAAAATCTTAACATGTCCTCAGTCTATAAGAATATACATTTCTTTCAGAGACTGAAAATAATGACTTGTGGAGTTTTAGTGTAAACTTCTGTTTGATTTCTGTTATGTCCCTCAGCGTGCACAAACACACACACACAC
This sequence comes from Clarias pachynema, assembly GCA_030014365.1. Lineage (NCBI taxonomy): Eukaryota > Metazoa > Chordata > Actinopteri > Siluriformes > Clariidae > Clarias > Clarias pachynema. The sequence continues at coordinate 6,274,624 of JAQMYL010000008.1, read as the reverse complement.
ACACACATGGGGAAGCATGTGTAGGTGTCCCTCATTGTAAATAAAGTCTCACTTTACCTTACACCTTTGCTTCATCATCCATCATCTGTCAGTCCTACACTAGTTTGACCTTAAAGTGACAGTTACACACACTTAGACACCAGTAACTCCTATTTTATTATTTTATTCAATGCTTTATACATGGCTTAAACGCATATTTACAACAATTACAGGGTTCTAACCCGGATCGTCAGATCACCAACCAAGAGCCTTAGCCACCTGTTCCACCATAAGGCTCTATACTATCCATTGTATAGCTATCTGGCGGCACTTGTCATCTTGCTATTCCAGGGTCCGGATTTAATTTCCATCCTCGGGTCTGTGTGCATGTTCTCCCTGTGCTTGGTGCATTTCCTCCTACAGTCCAAAGACATGCAGCTAACTGGCGTTTCCAAATTGCCTGTGCGTTGGACTGGCACCCTGTCCAGGGTGTACCCTCACACTGCCCTAAGTCTCCTGGGATAGGCTCTAGGCCCCTTGCGATGCTGTATACAGGACAAAGTGGTATAGACGGTGAGTGAGTGAGTGAGTGAGTGAATGAGTGTGCAGCTATCTGAATTAAAATACTACAGACCGCATGAAGATCCTGAACAAAATGAAAGTAAAAACTATGGTAAATGAGCTGGATCATCTTTCTGTTATTGCTGACAGTCTGATCACATCCTGCACTGACATTGCCATTCAAATGAAGAACAGCTGCTCTTTGGTTTTTAATATTGCTTTATTTACTCTCTTATTTACTGAGCTCAATTCAGTGGTCACTTTAGATTCTGCTCCCTTCGAAACATGAGACTTTTAAACAGTGTTTGTGAATAAAATTGAAAAAAAATCTATGGTATATTAAATGAAGAGGATAACTATGAATTAAACTGGCTACTGTGTAATTTGGTGACCAGTTTATGTCTGATTTGGTGGCCAGAACCAAATTTCCATCAGGAAACAAAAAATATATTGATGTGATAGCCTGGTCATTCAGTACATTCAGGTTGTCAGCTGACTTCATTTTATTGCCACATAACGTTGCTGAGCCTAGACCTGACAACTGACTCAACCCCAGAGGCTTGTACAGAGGGCACAATGCATGATGGATGCATCGCTTCAAGAGCGTTCCCTTCTTACCCTGATACGCTCATCGCTCCGGAATAGGCTCAGTCGGGACTCATCAGACCACATGACCTTTTTCCATTGCTCCAAAGTCCAATCTTTATGCTTCCTACGTAGCTAACTGAATCCTCACTAACAAGTGTTTTTCGTATGTTCTTGTTTTATTTCTTATATGTTATCTGTTGTCTTAGTTCTGTTGAAATCCCCCATTTCATTTTATGCAAGTAGATGTGACATGTTACTACCACATGACATCACTCAACTTTCAGTGGGCTTGTGGAAAACACAAGGGCTATAGACGTGATGTTTTGAGATCTCTTGTTTTCCCTTTTCTTGTTTTCTCACTTATCTTTCCATCTAATGTAGAGCACATGGGCTGATTAAAGTTCTCTCTCTCTCTCTCTCTCTCTCTCTCTCTCTCTCTCTCTTTCTCTCTCTCTCTCTGTGAATGTGTCTCTTTTTCCCCATGAGAACCCCATCAAAATCTTCTACAATTTATTTAATTGAATTCAATGCAACAGTGTAATCCTGTTAAGACAAATTCAAATAAATTAGTCTAATAGATTAATATTATCCTGATTATTATTATTATGACTTCTCAGTCTGTAATGTAATCCCCTGGGGTTTTTTGGTTTCCAGGCATCATTTGCACTCTAATGGTATGTTTGTGTAACCATGCTTTGCCCCATATAAACCGTTCTGCCAACTAAAATAATAATGTCTTGATGGTACTACAGTCAACTGGAAAACATCCCACAGAAACAAGATGATGAAGTACATTAAATTGAAATAAGTGATTCATTTTAAAAAATTGTTGCCATCTTAACAAATAATATGGGTATCCTAAACTAAAGTCTGTGCCTGGAAGCCATTTCTGGAAGCAAGTATAATTTTGATAAGTGGTTTATATTGTACTGTAGTACCTGCTTGGAATGTAATTAGCATAATTATAGTTATACTTTCATGCTAAAGTCTGCCACTGGATTGTTTTCCGGTATTGCAGTGATAAGGTCTAAAATAGACCTTGAACTTGAGCAGATTTAATCACGATGTCATTTACAGTCCTGCTGGAAAAGATTGATCTGCTGTTTGCTTAAACGTCGCATTGTTTGGTGGTGCCTTGCACACAGACCGCATATTGAAATTTGATGATGGAAATTTTAAACAAAAATGCAATACTCTACAGCAAGTAGAAATAAAAAGTACTTCATTTTTTAAAGAATCAGATTTAATTTTTAATGTTGCAAACAAGTTATTATCTAATCTTCATCTTCATTTCAAATATATCCACTCAAAAAAAACAGTGACCTGTCCCATCCTCTACAATGACTTTTTCAACTTTTTCAACTTTTTCAATCTTAACTATTTAATCAAGTATATCTTCATTCAAGTATATTTTAAAAATCAAACAACTTCATATTCCTATAATTTCCACCAACAGATGGAAGTCATTTTTTGAATTATTAAACTTTGGATTAAACCCATTCAATTCACGTAACCAGTCAACCAGACCAACAATAAATGTAATAACTTTGAAAAAGCTAGATTGTGATTTTCTGTTATTTTCTAATAATAATTCTAATTTCTCCTTCTTCTTTCGGTTGCTCCCGTTAGGAGTCGCCACAGCGGACCATTCAAGCTCTTGTAACTCTGTCTACCACATCTTCCGTTGTCACTCCCTTACCACATCCATAAACCTTCTCTTGGACCTTCCTCTTCTCCTCCTGCCTGGCAACTCCATCTATAACATTCTCCTCTCAATACACCCCTCATCTATCCTCTGCACATGTCCAAACCATCTTAATCTGGCCTCTCTAACATTGTGCCCAAACCATACTACCCACACCGTCCCTCTAATATACTAGATGTGATTTCTAGTGCTGTAAAAAAAAAAAAAAACTAAAATGAATCATAAATCCCCTATTCTATGTTTTGTTTCACTATTCTGTGAAACGAATGGGTATTATTAATACATTTTTAATAACAATACATTTTACTTATAATGCACTTTATATTTGAAGCAAATCTCAAAGTGCTACAAATTAAAATTAATTTACACTGTAGATTTTTTTATTATCTGTTTATAAAACTTTGACATTAGGATCACTCCTACCCATTTTCAGGGACTTATGGTATAAATTATTTGCATCCATTTTAATCTGTAAAAGGAGCATTCGACATTCACTCTTTGGGCTTGTGTCAGTTGTTCAAAGAATCTGCTGGGTGTGTGCTAACATGCACAGCATTTTCACAACCACATCACTGCAGTGTGACTCAGGATGAAAACAGTCAGCTCCCTGCTTCTCTCTTTCAGTTCTGCACCCCCATTGCTTTTTTACGCTTTTTTCCTTTTTTCGGTCCAGTGTTATATATTTACTCCCTACCTACCCTTTTGTCCAGACACAAAGAACTCTTTGTGTTTAACAACCACAAACTAAGGCTTTTTACCTTCTGAATAGTGCATGTGGACTAAAATTAAACACAAGCATCCAAACTGTTCTTGCCTTCCTCTACAGCTAACAAACACACTCATTTTCTCCCATTGAGTTTAATAGCGCAATGATGGCTGGTTGTGATATTAGCTATTATATTAGTTATTATATGGTCAAGCAATGCATTATGTAACAAGGTCTTTTTTTATGGCATAATAATAATATAGGGCAAATTATTATACCCGCATAAAGAGAGATATAGACTGATGTATTCATGATTTCTATTTTTACATGTTTTAAATCAGTGTGGCGGCTCAGGTGGCTAAGGCGATAGGTTTTTGGTTTGGGGATCTGAGAATCCAGGTTCGAGCCCTGCTGTCAGTGGTTACCACACCCCATACTATCAAGCCACTGCATGCAGTGCCGGCCCCGAGCCCAGATAAATTGGGAGGGATGTGTCAGGAAGTGCATCTGGCGTAAAAACCTGTGCCAAGTTGTATGCGGATCGGATGGTCCACTTTGGCGACCCTTTGATGGAATCACCTGAAGGAAATGCTAGTTTTAATTTCAAGTCAACCAACCTCTATAGCATCAAGCTTTGTTTCCAGAATAGTTGTAACTATTTCATTCAAACCAAAGTCATTATAAAGCATGATGGTCTATCACCTTGCATTTGAGTCATTTTACTTTGCACCTTCTCCTTTGAGTCCAGTGGACTACATATTAGAGATGATTAGCCCAAATTTATGCCCGGCTGACATGACTGTTACTGACAGGCTGCATGAAACCATAGTCTGGGATAGAAAAAAAATCAGCCTGATCCTCTAATTCATAGCTGTTTGTCTATTTAAAAAAAAAAAAACATTAATAGTCTCGTTGCATTTGATTCCACAAATACCCCACTTCAAGACATTTGTTAAAACAAATACTGTATTCTGATGTGGATGCCAAAAATAAAAGCTTATTTTTTAAAATGTTTTATTTATTTATTTTATTTTAATGTGAGCTGATAAACTGAGATCTGTATCACTGCAGGAATTTGTCGTATCCTTGATATTTGAACTGGCAAACAAAAAGAGAAAATGGACATGGGCATGTACAGTATGCATATGGGAAACATTTTACCCATATATATAATTATATATAATTATAGCCTGGTCAACGGTTTGAAAATATGCAAAGATTATCTTCAAATGTTTCGGAGTGAGACAGGGGAGAGTTAGCTAGTGGGTGGGAATTGACAAGATCAAGCTTGGTGGAAAATGGGTGGAAAAATTTGGACCTTGAAACCGAGAACGGTGTATATATAAAGAATTGAAAAGCTTTATGGTATTAATTGATCATTAGAAATCAGCTGAACAGTTAAAGGTTTACAGCCATAGAGGTCTCTAACCGGAAAAAGTCAAGGCCATGTTCACACTGGGCACTGGCATGCATCCTATGTGATCTGATTGTATCTGGATGGGGCAAAGAACAGAAATGTTTGAGAAAGCCTGTACTGGTACATGAGGGGGAAATTTGTTGTAATGCTGATCAGGAGGTCCCTGGTTCAAGCCAAGATGCCGCTGGGCTGCCGCTGCTCCTTCAACTCAATTTCCCTCTGGGATTAATAAAGTTCTTTGAACTCCATGTCCACAGATATGGTCTGGCAACCTGACCCTATAAGTACGTAACTGCCACAAAAATGATAGATTTATCTCCAAGGTACTGTAGGGTGTATCTGTTGCCTGATGATACTATGGATGGCATGAGTTTGGAACACATTTCGGTTTGATTCTCACATCTGTGCAGTGTGCATGGACATGTCTGTGCTTAAAATGGTGGGTTTCCGAAGTTTGGTTTTGTGATCTCTTTTGCTGTGTTTTCTTTTGTTCTTTCTGTTTTAGTTTGAAAATAATTTTTAAAAACTTTGATAAAAGTTTCCTTGGATGCTCAGATGTCCTCACATAGTCCAAACACTTATGGTTACTTGGTGTTTCCAAATTGCCCATACTGTATGATTGGGTATGTGAATGTATACGCATGTGTGAACAAATGATGTAGAAAACTGATGGCACGGGATGCACTCTGCTCATTGTCTATACTGCTTTATCCTGTATACAGAGTCGCAGGGGGCCTGAAGCCTATCCCAGGAGACTTAGGGCATGAGGCAGGCTATACCCTGGACCATCGCAGGGCACACATACATACACACATACACATACAGTACACTACTGGCGTGTCAGTTAAGGTAATCTGCATGTCTTTGGGCTGTGGGATGAAACCAGGAGGAAACCCACCAAACACTGGGAGAACATGCACACAGGGGTGGGAATCAAACCTGGACCCTGGAGGTGCAAGGCGACAGTGCTAACCACTAAGCCACCATGGATGGATGCAAACAGATGTAATAAATGTTTGCAATCATGTATGAGACATCATCAAATGTGTCAAATGTACTCATGCTGCCAAGGTTTGTTTTGTGCACTGGAAATTAATGTTAGTGTAATAATGAATTGAAATAATAATTGCACACAAGTCACTTTAATAAGACACTTTTCATGCATATTTGCACACCCCCCAGTCATTTTTCTTATTTACACTCATTTTTGCTATTTTGCTATACAGAATGTTTTATTTGTACAGAATGTCTTTTTTTTTATCCTAGTTAAATTAAATTTTTTATTGTACATCTTTTCCTGTCGCCCAGGGTCCGGATTCGATTCCCGGCCAGGTTCGATTCCTGTCTCTGTGTGTTATATACAGGAAACAGAAATGAGTTGTTACCTTTGAGTCTTTTTGGTCCTGAGTCGTTCGTTCTTTTGTCACGTGACTCCCGTAGACGCTATTCAGTGCAGTACACAGGAAACAGAATTGAACGTTTTTTAAGTCTTTAA
>JAQMYL010000008.1:6252866-6268073 GCA_030014365.1 Clarias pachynema | reverse complement strand
GGTGAGCTGCTCATTCTGTTTATTATAACATGTCCTTAGCTGCATTGTAATATTTTCATTACTGGAACTATAGCCAACATTTGTGTATGTAGATGTATTGGGGGTCTTTTTTATTGACAATGCAACATTTTATTTTATTTCTGATCAAAAGAACGAAATTAACTAAATGACTCAAAAAAAAAAACAAAAAAAAAAGATTCGTTCATTTTGATGAACGAGATTCAAAGAACCGAGTCTTCCCATCACTAATTTGAACCTCAGAAAGCGTGACTGGAAGCGTGACTGCGCTGTTCGCGGGTTAACACTAGGTGGCGCTGTGCGCGTTCTGCTCTATACATGATGGACAGCTGAACCTACGGCAAGCCAGGAGAGGACAGAGTAAAGTAAAGTAGAGTAGAGGGAGGGGGGGCTTTTATTTCTGCGCAGGTTTGAGAGCTGAGCTGTGGAGTTGAGGATTTACAGCGCGGGGGAGGAAAGAGGGAAAGACGGAGGGAGGGAGGGACAGACACGAGCGCCAACTTCTAACCAAACAACGGAGAGAAAAAGGGAGTAAAAGTGCGGAGCGGGACGGAACCCGGAGAGCTGAATGCGGTGCTCTACACTACTGTGTGGTTTAACTTTAGCGCCGTTGAGTTCGTACAGCGCGCCTTCCGAGCCTCGCGGATCCTCCCGGAGTCCAGCTGTGTAATGAATGGAGTGGCGTTTTGTCTGGTTGGAATTCCGCCGTGTCCAGAAAGCGAAGTAAGTTTTTCACACGCTGATGTTTGGATCCGAGCTTCATTTACACTTTAATCGTGAAAGGAAAGAGGTTGCAGATCGTGATTTATTTCCTTAAGAGGATTAGATCGCCATGCTGTGTGTGTGTGTGTGTATGTGTGAGCAGCTTGCCTTCATTAGCGCCTTTCCTGCGCTTATTTTGGCACTGATTTGCGGCACTTCAATCGGTTTAATCGATTACGCAGCTGCTCCGCATGTGTGTGTGTGTGTGTGTGAGAGAGAGAGAGAGAGTTTGCAACACATGTCTGATGGCTGAAAAGTGCCAAAACTTTTGTAATCAGCGTTGAAGTGGCTGTAGGTACTAAATATCATACCAACACTTTAAACGCAGTCTTGCTTCAGTCCTGTTTGTTTGGCCGCGTGCCAGAGAGAGTGTTACATTGTTACACATGGGTGTGTGTGTGTATGGATGATGCTTTCTGCGTTCCCCCTCAACATACAATATACTACTCCACTAATTAGACAAAAGGATTTTATCCAAACCTGCAAACCTAAATACATATACTTCAATATGGAGTCCGTCCCCCTTTTAGCAGCTGTAACAGCTTCCACTCTTCTTGGAAGGCTGTCCACCAGATTTTCTGTGGGAATTCGTGCCCATTCATTCTGTAGAGCATTTATGAGGTCAGGCACTGATGTTGGACGAGAAGGCCTGGCTCGCAATCTCCGTTCCAGTTCATCCCGAACGTGCTCGATGGGGTTGGAGTCAGGGCTCTGTGTGCGGGCCGGTCAAGTTTTCCACACGAATCTCATCAAACCATGTCTTTATAGTCCTTGTTTTGTGCACTGGGGCACAGTCATGTTGGAATAGAAAAACTTATGCAACAAAGTTTGATTCATAGCAATGTCTTGGTATGCTGGGGATGAGGGGCCTGGTTGAAATATCTGACTTCAATAATTAACAGGTTTGGCCAAATAATAATAATACTACTAATAAGAATAGGCACCTTCTAGGTTAGGGGTTTGAATCTCACCTTCGGGCTGTGTTTATAGAGTTTGCATGTTCTCCCCATTCTTTGTGGGTTTCCTCTTTGTACTCCAGTTTCCCCACACATCAAAGATCTGTGGTGTAGGCTGATTGCCCATAGTGTGTATGTGTGCTTGTGCTCTGTGCTGGGTCGGTACCATCTGCCTTGTTGCCTGAGTTCCCTGAAATAAGCTGCAGTCCTACGCAAGCCGCAAAGAAAATCAATGAATCACTCACTCTCACTCGAATCGTGAGTGATTGTGATAATGTTGGTGTGTGCATGTGCATGCGTGTTGGGAGGGGGGGTGTGGTGCCCTGCGATGCAGTGATTCATGCATGGTGTGCTCCCACCTCATATCCAGGGTTCCTGGAAAAGGCTCCAAATCCACTGCGTACTGATCAGGATACGGTGATTGCTGAAGATCTATGAATGAATGAATGAATGAAGTGGAATTCTTATTATGACCATTGGACCAGCAAGAATTTTGCCTTTTTCCTAGAGTCCCGTCTTGAGTTAATCCCCACCTTTCTTTCTGTTTTGGTATCCCTGACCATAGTGATGCACAGATTTGAGTGTGGAGGCAGGACTTGATCACCCCTTGTTATTTTGTGATTTTTGAAGCTCAGGAAGTTGCAGCTGATCTCAAGAAGTCAACTCCGGGATGCCTATGCCATCTGTGTCATCTGAATACACTTACTGTCCAAAAATACAAAGCAGTTATGAAGGGATTAGCTGGTGGTGTACACTGACATAATCACAGTAATCCTTCAACATCACTTAGGTAATCTCTACAGAACAGCTCAGTGGATCGGAATTGTGTTGATCCCAGGTTTCAGCGGAAAAATACAATCTGAAATACAAATCTGTTTTAGTTTGGTGTTTGCACTGTAGATAAATGTAGCTCTGTTCCTGTGGTTTATACAGATTTATCAATATCTAAGGAGTTCATCTCTCTCTTTCTCTCTCTCTCTCTCTTGCTTCTGGAGTCCTCTGTCTGCTCTTTAACTATTAAAGTGAGACATTGACCCGTAGAGGCGCCACATGTTTGTCAGCATCTGGATGCTCACAAACTAACAAATTCCCATTTTTTCACGCTTTATTTCTTTTTCCATCTCATTTTTTTTTCTTTTGTTGTAACACATTTTATTTAACAATTTGTTTTCCTCAGCATTTCTGCAACCAGTTGTAAGCCAGTAATGAAATAGGAATGTGTTTTTTCCTGTGTATGTGTCTGTTTGTAGAAACGTCATACTAACTGCTACGGGATGACAGATGATAGATTCATGAGCTATCCCACCAGGAAGGTAAAAAAACCATAGTGTGCTATCCAGTGCTGTGTTCTGTTGCCGAGAAATGCAACAGATCAGGCTAAAAAAGTTGTAGTTAACACGTAATAACATCACCTGCATGTATTATTGCATGTTAAGGAAAAAAATTAATGTTTTTCCTTAACATGCAATAAGACTAGTGATGGCTCAGGCAGCTAAGGCTCTAGGTTGTTAATTATGCAGCATGTTCATGAAACTTCATGCTGGTCCGCAATAGGTCAATGTACTATACAACAATTTTGCACAATACCCATAATGCGTGTTGATTTTTTGATTTTAAGGAGCACCGTTATAGATATTTTGACTTTACATAGTAATTTGTGAAACATAGAAATACACTCATATTAGACCAAAGAATCATATGAGGAGGATCTATTATGCAAATTCACCATTTTGCAAAGTAATTCTTAGACAGTCTATGCTTAAAAATGTATGAGAAAAAAAAAACCCTGCTTTTTGTCTATTTTTATTTTTGTATTGACTCAATTAGATTTATCCACATTTGTGACGACATTTAAGAAGATACCCCTCCCCTAACTTATTGCTCGGCTCTTATTTGAGGAGAACATTAGCTGGAGCACTAATATTACACTTTGGTGGAGCTTTGAGACCTGCGTTAACATGTTCAAAAATGTGAGCATATGGGACCTTTAAGTAACCGTGGGTAATAAAGTGATTTTAATGTGAGGTCACTGCAGTCTTTCACACACACATGCTATATTTCATGGAATTCTACTCTCTTTGCCTCTTCCTTAAAATGGTTCTTATGTTTGAACTGTAAGTTTCTTGGTTTTTCTGAAATTTCAGCAAGTTGTTAGTTCCACTTTTAAAACTTGGCAGTGTTCAAGGTTTTTTTTTTTTTTTTTTTTTAACCCTTTAGGATCTGGACAAGGATTTCTAGGAATGTACACTGTGACAATCTGCTTTTACAAATAAATCTCTCTATGACAATACATTGATTTTAAGCAGCTTATTAAAACGTTTGACCAAAACGTACGCCCTAGGTATAAAGCTGTTTTTCGGTAAAGCACTTCAAAACCACAGGCTCAGTACAAACCCATTGCAGAGTCAGCAGTCTGGAGTTCACAGTTACATCCTCAGCTTCAGCAGTTTGAGCTTTTAGCTTTCAGGAAAGCGTTTCAGGAAGCTGTCATGCACTGTGGATTAATTACTCAGCTATAGTACTCTTCTAAAGCCGGGGATCATAGTAATGCAAGACACGTACTGTATATGCCGGACAGCGTAGATATCGTTTTAGCATACACTGGAAAACTAAAGCACACCTCCATTTCTGTGCTTCCAGAGCTGGAAAAATCACATTTGCAGCTGTTAGGGCAGTCATATGTTACTCAAGTCCTTGTGACTGTGAGCATGAGTGTGTTTAGGAATGGTATGTGCTTTAATGGTATTAAACATCACATGGGTCTAAATGAGGGCCCCTGACCTAATCAGTGGGAGGAAAAACATAGTGAGAAAAGCTTAAACATGGAAGGTGGAATGGATAGATTTTCAACGAAGTGGCTCAAATTGATTTAATAAATGTTCAGAAGATATTTTAATGTGGTGTGCATTACGGCATGAGCCTCTATCCCCCTCTCCTCCGCCCTTCTCTTTCTCTTCCTCTCAGTTTTTTTCCCCCCATGCCTAATTGAAGCTTGATTCAGTTACCTCAAAATGGTAGGGAAGAGAAAGGGTTACAGAAAGAGAGTGAAGAAAATGACATGTAATTTACAAATCTGATCAGATAAATTATGTGTAAAAATCAGCTTGTAAAAGTTGCTTTGATTGGATAAAAAGACTCGGGAAAATTTTTATTTTTTTTTCTTTTATTACTCTTTGACTTTGATAATGACCTGCATTGGATAGAGAGATACATGGGGACAGGAAAGGAAAGAGGAAGTTTGAGTCAGATGAGATGAGTTGGATGTCTGAACGGGACAGCAGTTGTGCTGTAAATGAGAAGCAGTGCACATGTTTTTTTGTGTATGTATGTGTGTGTGTGTGTGTGTGTGCGCGTGTACAGGACAGGGCAGATTGAGTGAGGTAGGAGGAAATGAGAGCACATTAGACCAGGAAAAGGCGAGTTTGGGTGTCATTTTCCCTATTTTCCAAAACGAACCCCATAAGATTATTGTGTAAAAGTTAATTAGATAAACTAGCTAATATTGTGAAAATACAGTAGTGTCCAAGGGCTGGAGCCACCCCTCATTTCTTCATATTAAATTAAATTATGTAGATTACATCAAAGAAATGCGAACAAATATTTCACTGCGACAGGCCGCAAAGTGCCTTAAGCTGCAAAAAAAAAAAAAGGTTGTTTATGTAACAACCTCAGCAGCAACCTCGTTTCCCCTCTCGTTTGTTCCAATCACTTAGCATTCAGCATCACCAGTATATTATCACCAGCTTGATCATCTCTCATCATCTGCACCTGTTTCACATGAGTTAGATTAAAAAATCCAAGGAAGTCTCGCTCTTTGGAAGCCAAATATGAAGAAATAAAGGGTGGGTCAATACTTTTTCAAAGTTCTGGACATAATCTTGAATCTGATATTTCACAGAGCATGAAATTAAAATCATTTGTACATTTCTAAATGTTTTATAGATTCATTTGAGTTGTTACTGAACATATGACAGTTGAATGTTACTGCAGTAATTATGATTAAACCTAACAAAGAATTCTTGGGTTAAAGTAAGACTATATGATGTTCCTATAGGTTTAAGCTACATTATTGCCCCAGAGGACAATAAGTGATGTACCTTTTAGGTGTTCAAATCTTGTACGTTTTAAAATCACAATGTCAATCAATTTATTGTTGAGCTATACAATGAATGTATTCAAACGTACATGTAAAAAAGTTTTATTCGTTCTGATTAGTTGCGATTATGTGCATATTTATTATTTAATCAGTCAAAGGCCTTTAAGGCTTTTTGTTTAAAGGGACACGCCCTTTTTAGCAGATTTTCGCACTTTAACACCAGATGCAGCACTTTGTTCTTACCAGTGATTCAGAAAGGAAATGGAGGAAGAGATCTACGACAGCAGTCATTTCTCAGCAGCTGATGTCTCTGTTCTGGTATCTTGCTAGTTGTTTTTTATTTCTCCTTTGAGAGCTATATTATATAGTTCTCAATGTGTGATCAATAATTCAGTATGTTTGAATTAGCCAGTGAATCGATGCAGTATGATTCAGCGTTGTTTTGATGCAACACTGTGGTTTAGACAGCGTGCCAGAGTTTTGCCTGTTGGAAATGAAGACCAGTGTGTGTAATAGATGTCATCTATTGAAAGCCTTAGGTTGACTTTTTGCATTAGATAAATGTAAGCAATTAGGTAATATTGAGAACGAATCAAAAGTTAAATGACTTTGAAAAGATTTCTCAGTATGCACTGCATTCAAAGTTGGCTAAGTAAAGGTGCAATAATCATTATTATAATTTTTGCTTGTACAAATATGGAAAATTATGTAAAAATGATGAAAAATAATACTAATAAAATTTGTTTAAGATGGAATAAGTGTATCATATAGCTGAAAAAAAGCTGATTTTGGAAACCTACCTTTGGTCAGGAATATGTTTGTATTTAGACTGGCCTCTTGTCTGTGATCTTATAGACATGCTCCAATGGCCCTGCACATTCTCTACAATAAGTATGAGTCAAATTTAGATTAATTACTATTTTGGGATTTTCCCACATTATTTTATCCCTGATTTAGTCATAGATAATTCCCACCACTCCCCCCCAACCCCCACATCAACCAGGGAGGGTGAAGGCCATCACGTGCTTCCTTTGAGACATCTGACGCCAGACCGTTTTCAAACTGCTGCTCATGCAATGTTGCAGATGATCTACTACGTTCGGAGGAAAGATCTGTTCGTGCATGAGTTTACTGATGCCCATGATTTGCTAGCTTTGCTGTGACTGATGTGAGAGCCATTCAGCAGGTACACCTCTGGATGTGTGTAGCATCACCTTGGAGTCAAGCTGACGATCTGTAGATCTGATAGAGTGAACACCTTTATGTTACGGCAATCAGAAGCGAATTTAAGTTAAGTTTAAGTTTACAGAATTGTAAGTAGACTTTTAAGTGGGTGAATGTCTAAGTGCACTTGGAAGATGTCAAGACAGTCCTTGCTAATGGGAACTCTAGTTAGCCCCCTCAAGATTCCAGCTTGATTTTGCTAATTGGGACTGCAGAATCTTCATAGGAGTCTCAGCTAAAATTCGGAATGGAACTTTGCACGCCGCCTACTGGACTGCTTGGCTGCTTGGGCCGAATCAAAAAAGTAAACATTAGTGCTATTAAAACGATTCAAATTTAAAATCAGGATGGCTCGATTCAATAGTCTACCTATGAGTCTCAGCTTTAGTAAGAAGATCTGAAGCGCATATGCAAACCAGTTGGTATTATCAAAGTATATTATCATTCTGTCTTACATTCAAGATATGAGGATGTTACTCAAGCTATACTGCAACACTTAAGATATTTTTCGAAGCTTGTATTTTGCACTGTAACTAGTTATGCATTTTAGGTTAAACGCACCCAGGTTTTGCACCTCTGTATAGGCTACATTACAACATGTTTAAAACCTCATTTGTTGTAAGGAATGTTTAACAAATAGCAGATGTTGTCGGGAAAAAAAAAAGTCCTCTGACGGAGACCAGATCAGTCCAGTTAAAGCGCTCTCTCAACTTTTCCTCGACGCACGCTGTTTCAATTTGTGCGCTCCTATCATAAGCGTTCAGCACGATTCCCTGATCTGGGTCAGTGAATTTTTACAGCGGTGCTGAACATCAGGAAGAAAACCACTCGGTATTCCGTCCATACCGCATCTTCATTCTAGAAGCTGAACTGGAGATGGCATGTGAAAAGATTAGCTTCAGTGTAAAATTCAACATTCAGTTGACTTTTGAGCATTAGATTCCAGCGAGTTAAAAATAAGCCTGATGCGTATGTGAGAGTTTTCGAAACAAAGGGTCTCTAAAAGGAAAGGTAGAGTTTGGATATCTGATGTTTTTTTCTCTGATTTGGTTTATGAACATGAATACAATAGATTGAGTGATACATACATGATACACATGATTACAATACGTATGAATTAGACACATGTAACGAGATATCTGTAAATTTGATCATTATCCAGATGATAGACACGAGGTGTGTGTACGAAGATTAAAAAATTGCTGCCTACGCAGGCTACAAAGGCAGGAAGGCCATGAGTCATGTCTGAAAATTTTCAAATAGAAGGATTGTTTGCTGAGAGCCTTCATCTGGACATTTTTTTTTACATGTACATTTTTTTGTCTTGAATATCCCATAATTCTGTGTAATAGAAAGCAAATAATGGGCGGCACGGCGGCTTAGCGGGTAGCACTGTCGCCTTGCGCCTCCAGGATATGGGCTCGATTCCCGCCTCCGGTCTATGTGTATAGAGTTTTAATGATGTTCTCCCCGTGCTTGGTGGGTTTCATCCAGGAACTCCAAAGTTTTCCTCCCACAGTCCAGAGACACTGCGATGGATAGGCTCCCTGTCCAGGGTGTACCCCTCCTCGTCTCCTGGGATAGGCTCCAGACCCCCCGCGACCCTGTATACAGGATAAAGCGGTATAGACGATGAGTGAGTGAGGAAATAAATAGTGGTGGTAAAAACTTCTGTTTGAGATCAATGACTTTTGTATTTCTGTAGCGACTAATGAAAACATTTTGGAGAGATTGGACCTATGGGAAACACTACATTCTTACTATGAAAGTCATCTTAAACTTTAATTATCAAACACAACCTTTGGAAAGCATTAACCTTTGAGCCAGTCTCCGTAATTATAATACGAGAAATAAAAATCCATCTGGGTAGCTAATGCACACCGCTTGATATATGGATCGATGGACTAATCCCACTTCTGTGGTTATTCTAGTAGAGTTATGCCAAATGACTAAAAAGATTTAATACCATGTGTATTTGTGGTTGGCTCCGACTTTATAACGCTCCCCTGGTCCTAACACCAAAGCCTCGCCCTTGGTCTAAGTGTAATTATTCTGCATTCAGATCTTTTCATGCTGCAGATGCATCGGACCTCCGTGTAAGTATTACTGCTTTAATGATAAACAGATCTCGGGAACATTGGAAGGGCAGCAGTGATGTGCGGTCTGGTACGGCTCTGAAAATGGCATTTAGCCCGAGGCAGTTTCCCCAGAGGCCTCGGAACATACACAGATAATGGCTGCTTATTGATCCACTCGCTCCTTCATCCATTTTCTCTCCAGGTCTCTGTTCTCTTCTCCTCTCTCCGCCTGATACCACTGATACTGTTACATTACTCGAGCTGTCTTATTTCCCAGAAACGCGCTATCCATAAGTCGAGAATCTACAGTAAGCGAGTGCCACTAGCGAGTATTGATGAAAAACGAAAGAATGGTTTAGCTTTTAGCTTTGCACGATTTTAACCTTGAAATTAAGTCAGTTTTTCTATTGGGAAAGAAATCTCATTAAAATCCATCACCACATGCATTAATATCGTTAACAGAACTGTAATGTGATGAGATGTTACAGAACAACAATCAGTGAGATCTTGATATGATACTGTTATCACCCCAAAGTTGATTATTTTCAGGAAAGGCACTTTGTCAACATGAACCTTTTTCTATTTATAAAGAATGACAACACACTTTTTATCAGGTTATAGTTATGTCCAGTCGTGCAGAACGCCCATGGGGACACTGAACAGCAGCGGTGTTGAATGGTCAAATCTGATTGGTCAGAAGGTCATTATTATTTTCCTTTCGCAGTACAGATCAGTCCTGGCTGTCACTTGTAACACTTGATCTATAGTATATAGTATTGTTTCTATAGTAACAGCTGATACACAGGGACTTGCATAGTCTAAGACTTTCCTACTGGCCGCTTTCCTATTTTATCTGCTATGGCCGTGCAGGGGACGAGAGTGGCACTTCCTGCTTGCACACAGAGATTTTGGAGGAAACAGAAGTACACTTCTGTGTTTAGGTACGGTTGGCGTTCATAATTGATTCGAACCATGCCCGAGATCAAGTGCACTCGGTATGCGGAGCCGTGCCTTGGGGGTTGCACTCCGATCCGCGCCCAAGTCCATAGCGTGGAAGCACCCGAAGATAAAAAGGAAAGAGAAGGAATAAAAAAGGAAAGAGAGAGGGAGAGAGAGTCAGAGTGGTGGTGAAATGGCTGTTTATCACAGCTGTAACATAAGCGATAACAGGAACGATCTTCCACAACATTAAAAGTAATTAGAAACAATTCAAAGAACAGCGGCGACGTGTCATATATCAATAGATTAACATCTATTCATTTGTAGTTGTTGACAAATCACTGCAATATAAGTGGACTACCATACTCGAGACAATTCTGTTATTCAAAAGTAGCGGCGAAGTGGCAGTCGGCTTGCACGCTGCGCCACATTACACCCCCTGAACACCACCCCCACTCTCTACTGCCGCTCATGTGACATTTTTTTATACAACAGAACAGTCTGTCTCATGTTATTCCTTGTTTATCGCTAAAGTCATATCAGTCTTTCTGATATGTCTTTCAGACTCTTGAAAAGTTCAAATTCAGCATGTCTTGTTACAGAAAAAAATGCATGTTCCTTCTATGGACGCTTCAAAAATGTAGCTGACTAATAAGGAGCGCTGACGCTGGAGACGTACATAATCAACAATTATAAACATATAACTCAATCACTCACTCACTCATTATCTATACCGCTTAACCCTGGACAGGGTCGAGGGGGGTCTGGAGCCTAACTCAGGAGGCTTAAGGCACGAGGCGGGGTACACCTTGGACAGGGTGCCAATCCATCGCAGGGCACACAGACACACACTCCAAGCAATTTGGGAACGCCAATTAACATGTCTTTGGACTGTGTGAGGAAACCGGAGTACCCGGAGGAAACCCACCAAGCATGGGGAGAACATGCAAACTCCATGCACACAGACCCCGAGGTGTGAATCGAACCCAGAACCTGGAGGTGCAAGGAGATACCGCCAACATATAACTCATTTTATATTTATTTATGCCTGAAATCAATCCTTGTAGCGCAAGTTCGAATGTGGAGAACTTTCTCCGCATAAACATTGACACAAGTTACTGACTCTGAAATGCGTGTGTATACTTTAGACTTCAGCTCATATCTAAGCAATGTGACGTGTATTGCTGCGATTTGTTATGCAGAGAGTAAATAAGGTCAGGATTCTGAGTGGATGGGAGGGTGACGGGGGTCATTTTCTTTAAAAGAGCAAGATGCCAGTCAACCCACAGTGGCAGAATTCCTCCAAAGCTACAGAAGAAGAGAGCGAAACAAGTAGAAAAACAGAAACACTGAGATGGTTGGAGTGTGGGAGGGAGAGAGGGAGGGAAGTATTTTGGAAGCCGGGACACATGGGCGAGCAGTGGTGGTGTTTTTGTCTCGTGCTGGATGGAGTACAGGGATCAGGATTGATACTCCATACTCATCTTGAGATTAGAGGAGAGAGCAAACATAAGTCCACACCTTCCCTGTGTGTGCTGCATGTCTGTGGACTTTGATCGGTTCAGAAAGGATTGGCCAGTGGTCTGAGATTGGAGAAGGTCTCATACATACGTACAGTATATATACAGTATAGACATGCATAAGTAAATGCATGTATGTGTCCTTTTTTTTGTGTTCAAAGGCTCACTCTCAGTCAGTTGGACAGACCTATTATGCAAAAACAACATGCAATTTTTTTAGTAATTTTAGATATTGTGATGTCTTCAATGTGTGTGCATAAGCAAAAAGTGAAGGGGAAAAAAAACAGTTTTGAGACCCATGTTAAAATGTTAAAGAAATAGTATATTACAGTACTGTATATACAAGGGGTGTTCAAGTCATGCCAGAACTTTTGATTTTGCAGAATAACAGAACACAGTTATGAGAGTAAAAGCTGTCTTTATTTCTCTATATAATCCCCTGCTACACTAATGCACTTCTCTCAGTTTTTCACTAGTGCTTGAGTACTGTCAAGGTAGAAAGTTTTCTCATTATGCTAGAGCCATGATCATACTGCCTGCTTCACGTCTGACTGAAACGCTGGCCTCCCAGGAACTCCCAGGAACGGCCCGAACATGTGGAAATGACTTGGATTGAGATCAGGACAGAGATTTGAAATGCATCTGGAACTATTCTCCAACTGAAAAAGAGAATTAAACTGTGCTGTTGTAGAAATGAGCTCAACTTGCTTATTTAGCATAAAGCCCTCTACCAAAGGAATTGTTTATTTACTTGTACATGAAGCCTGCCGGGAAGAAAGGAAGTGAAATAATCTCACTGTTTGGTAGTTCTACCTTAAACCGAATGCTGGCAAATGGCAACATTCTTCTTCATCTTCTCAAAAGTCACTATCAGACTTCACATTCTCCTTTTTGGCAATCAAAATAAAACCAGGTGTACATATTGATGAAACTTGCAAAAAAACATAGATCTCCATTATTTATACTTTAAGATGAGTTGAAAAGGCCTAAGTCATGATCACACTGATGTGCGTGTATAATGATGAGAGCGGGTGTGTGCAGTTTCTCCGAGGATCGTGTCCAGGCAGGCTGATACACAGATAACCGGGCTGGGCAGAGAGCGAAGTCTCCTGGGGGCAGGGAGGACTTCGGTTATTGCTCTGCATCTTTATTTTCATCTCCTTCTTATCCCTGCATGTTTTTTTTGTCTTTCTGAAAGCCAGTGCTCTTTTTTGTTTTTGTTTCCCTGCACGTGAGCCATCGTTATCTGTGTTCAGGCTTTCCCTCATCTCGTTCTCTTGTGTGTTTTATTGTTTGTCGTGTTTATGGCTGCGTTTCCGAATCTTCTGTGCTTTCTAACCCTTTTTTGTCCTGTTCTGTCCCCTTCAGCATTTTTCCTTACGTCTTTTTTTTTTCTCTTTGAGCCTCTGCCTTATTTGGTCAAGTAAAAAGATTTAAGTCTCTCCCTTGCTATCTCTCCTGCTCTTTGTTTCACTTGATCATAATCTTGAAAGGTTTGTGGATTAAACTGACAATGCTGTTTTCTGAGAGGGTGACCCACTACTTTGTAAAAAAAAAAAAAAAAAAAAACGATTCAACACTAACATTTTTCCCTCTTGTTTCTCTTTTAAACATTTATTTATATCATCCACCTCTACTTTAACACAAGACTCTACAGTATGAAATTATCATGACCAGTGCATCATGCTACATCCGCCTCTATTTGCTCTGTGCCCACATGCACCATATCTCCACCTGGATCTATGAACAGATCGTAAATGCATGAAGGTCTGGAGTTTAGAGGGTTTTTTGTGGGGTATGCATCAGGTTATTATCATCCTACTAGACACAGTCCTGTGAAAACTCCAGACTCTGCACTTGAACTTTTCACCTGAATGTTCTTCGTCAGAGATTGTTTAAGTGAGTGAACTCTTTCTGTGACTGATGGCACACTGAGGGCACAATATGTAAAAAAAATAAATAAATAAAAAAAAAAGTTAAATAATTGAGTTTTCAATGTATGGTTGAAATTGCTACTCTTAGCAAAGCTTCATTTTCACTAATCACATGACCATGAATAATGATGAATAAGTAATTCAGTTATGTATTACAATTCTTTTGCGTGGCAATTCATGTAATTGTAATTGATTTTTAATTCATATATGTTTGCATCTGAGCAGAGGTTGGCAAAGTACACAAATCCTGAACAAGTAGAGATTTCCTAGGGCAAGCATTACTCAAGTAAAAGCAGAAGTTCTCAATTTATGTGTATACTTGAGTAAAAGTAACGAAATACTTACCTTCAAATGTACTTAAACTTTAAAAGTACAGTGCTTTATTATTAGCTTTTCATATGAAAAAAATCTCTGCCTTTCTCTCTCTCTCTTTCTCTCTATCCCTCTTTTTTCTGATTTCAAACACCTGTTATGTTATTAGGGTGTCTCAAAGGAAAGGCAAGTCATGCAGTTACACATAATAATCAGCAGGTGGCAAAATACCCTCTTCAAATACTACACCCTAAAGCAATTCCATGTATAAATGTAGCTAAGTATAACTACAGATATTTGCTGTACTATGTAGCAGAGTAAAAGTAAAAAGTATCCTCTAATAAAACATCTCAAGTGCAGATAAGTGAAATATGTACTTAAGTACAGTAATGAAGTAAACATACTCAGTTAACTCCCATCTCAGGTGTTGAAATGCGACTGTTCCTCTAGAATCCTACAGGTTGAATCCTACAGAGGGCTCTAAAGTAGTCACAAATTGGCATCACATGGGGACCAAATTCTTTGCTAAGCATGGTTTAGAAATTACACTTAATGGTGAATAATGGTGAATAATGGTGAATCCACACAAATGTATGGAGGAACCTTGGCTTTAATAATCAAATTGGTAAAGGGGAGTTGTATATGAGCTATACTGTATGCAACAGGTGTCATGCTGAAGTTGAGTACTGTCGTAGTCATACGACTAACATTTTCCTTGACAACATCCTGAGTTTGACAAGGCAGTGAAGAAAGCTAAAACTTTCACAAGCAGCCAACAAGAAACGTTAGAAGTTGGTTTGACCAAGATTCCTAGCAGTTCAGATAAAGCGAAGCTTTTATTTATACTTTCAAGATTTGAAATTTTGTGCTGAATACGATTTGTATTGCGATTCTGTAAGAATAAATTAGATTTTTATAAATATTCAATATTCGATTCAGTATTTAACAATTTTAAACAAAATTACCAAATAATTTCCACACAGGACTAGTGATTGCATCACCTGTAGGATCATAGAGGAACTGCAACATGTTACCACCTCAAATGCAAACATATACAGTGGAACCTTGGATTGCGATCATAATTCGTTCCACAAGCGGGCTCGTATTTCAAAACACAATTTTTGCATAAGAAATAATGGAAACTTAAATTATTCGTTCCCCGGGCCAAAAAAATAAATACATAAAAATAATGAATACAAAATATAAAGTAAAAACTGAACAAATTAACCTGCACTTTACCTTTAAAAAAAGTAAAAATAAATACAGACATAAGTGTTTCCGTTTATGTTCTTAGGCACTGTGTGTGTGTGTGTGTGTGTGTGTGTGTGTGTGTGTGTGTGTGTGTGTGTGTGTGTGTGTGTGTGTGTG
>JAQMYL010000008.1:6233698-6248702 GCA_030014365.1 Clarias pachynema | reverse complement strand
AATCCATATCGAGCAAAAAATGTCTAGAGCTTTTCATCATTTTTAAAATCAAATAAATCGCGATTCGATATGATATCGTTTATCGGCCCAGCCCTAGTACAGAATTAAAAACAAGAAAAAGTATCTTCAGAAAGAGAGAAGCATCATCCTTTTATTTTTTTCCCCACATGCTTTTTATTTCACTCTGCCAACATGAACTTCACAACCCAACTGATAAACACAGTGACACACTACTCAGTGTCGTCCAAATTAGGGAAGCACTTGGTGCAAAGCCAGATTTCTCTTATGATAAAACTAGAGCAGATAAATATTCTTCATGTTAGCACATACACAGGTGTAAACACTTTCACAGCCGGCTCTTGCTAGAAGTGTTAACAGTATGCAGAAGGCACAGTTTTTAGAGTCACAGTTTGGTGTCTTTTCACTGTTTTAGCCATTCCAAGCAGGATGGTTGTCCAGACGTTGTGGTGACCTTAATTTAACAATGTTCTGAACATTGTGACAACATTGATAGTAGGTTTTTTAAGTTCTGATTACTTTATTAAAATGATGTGTGAACTATGTTAACTACATGATGATGGGGTAATAAATGAATCCTCTAACACAATGTTGCAAAAACAGCTTCAATACAATATTAATACCAAACCGATGGCCTGAGTGTGACTCAAACTTCAGTCACTGCAGTAAGAGCGCTGCATGGTTACCAGTGGACTTTGAGTAAACAGGCTGTTAATGCTAAAGGCACAACACATAACAAATGCAATAAAGACTAATCGGAAAGCTGGCAAAAAAAATTTTTTTTTAAGTCTTAACATCCAAGATGTGTTCTATGAAAGCAAACATGATGCACTGTGTGCGGGAAGCTGTTGTGTTCATCAAAATATGTGATCGGAATTCTGAAACTTAAGGGACAACGGATATGGTTGTGGCATGAATGTCTTCCTTAACAGGAGACATGACCTGGTATTAAGTAATGTACATAAGAGTAATGTAAGAGTCAACACCAGTAGTTTGCGTTTTGAATGATTTCATTTACTTTATCAAATGAAGCCTTATTGAAAACCTTTTCTCCAAGGGAAAGGTGCAGTGCAGGCAGAGGTGGCGCTCAGCTAACAGGCTAGCACGCTTTTATTTCCTGTGAAAATCTTTACTTTTTAAGCCGTTCCATAAAAGGAAATGCATTCAATTCATTTTTAATACTTTACTTTAATTTGCAAAACCGCTATATTATTAATCGTTCTACTAAAACAGCATCTCTTAAATTGCAGCTTTTAAGGTAGAATGTTTTCTTGTTGAAATTAATCAATCAACATACCTTAAATTTTATAACAACAACTTCTGGATCTTGTGCAGTTATTTGAATATTCTTTCTTTTTATCGGGAGCGGGGCGCCGATCCGGTGCGCTGCTGCAGCACAACACACGTGCTAACTCGGTTGCTAAGTAAGGACTGTGTTATGGAGACAGAGTAAACCTAGTTCTATTACAAACTTAGAATTGTTCTTTTCCCACACAGAACAGTTCAGGAGAAGGCACGCTCTTTCTTGTTGATTATCACTTCATAACGTTTCTGTTGACGGTCCATCAGAGCATAAAAGCAGTTATGCATGTAACATGAATGGTTAAGGCTACTGTACTCACTGCTACTTACCGTTACACCCCTCAGTATTGCTGTTGAGTTTTTTTTGAGAAAAATAACATAAATTAACCTAAATTAATTAATGAAACGTGAAGTAGACAAGTGGATGAGGATAAAAATTATTTAATGGATATATTAAAATTTAAAGTAGAAAGCATGTTTTGGTATTTTTGCAGCATCATGGTTGTAGGTTTTACTGTCACTGTGAGGAACTTCCACAGATATAATTATTATAGCAGCTAATTAACACAATTCTACACCGAAACTTAATCCAAAAAAAATTTAATATTTTAAATATTAATTCTTTAATATTTTAAAGTAAAAGCTGCAGTTTTTTTATTCCTAGTGGGGACCAGCAATATGTACCCACAATGTCAAAACTGTCAGATAATTCAATCCTTGTTTGGTCCCCACTTTGCTTGGTGTCTAATTAATGCATCCATCCATCCATCCATCTAGTAGTCCAACCTAGGGACTGTGGAGGCAAATAGTGACCATTGTGACCATTCCTATTTTTTACAACTGTGGTAGAATCTCTGGTCAATATGCACACATTATGGGCAATTTAGAATGCCAATTAGCCTAATCTGCCTGTTTTTGGACTATGGGAGGAAACCGCGGTACCTGGAGGAAACCCACCAAGCACGAGGAGAACATGCAAACTCCATGCAGACCCAACGTGGGAATCGAACCCAGACCCTGAAGGTGCAAGGCAACAGTGCTAACCACTACGCCCACTGTGCCACCAATAAGTGCATTGTATATACCGAAACATAATCCTAAGCCTTACCCAAATGATGTATGAAGGCTTTTATTTTTTCAAGTGAAATACATTTTTGTGATGAGATTTCACACTATCCTACTGTTTTAAGTTCCTAAATACATGTACATTTAAAACTTTTTGAATGTCATCATAGTGTTTGGTGTGATGTCGGTGTTCCTTGTTAAAGCCGATGTTTCTGTTTCTTAAATCTGACCTGGACCGCTGTGACTCTGAGGATTACAGCTGAAACGAACCGGCTGAGTGACTACACACTTAAAGGTTTACCACTGTGTTGCAGTTTAATGGTTCTGCAGGCTTCTGTGCTCTGTTTGTGCTGAGACAAACTGTACCATCCTGTGAGCTTGACCCTGATGTTTCCCCACCCTGATCATCACACGTGTTTGTGTGTGAAACATTTACAGCAGTCTCCAGCAGGGGGCAGGCTTCGTATAACTACATGTGAGGATGCACCAGTGTGTGTCTCTGCGTGTGTCTGTGTGTGTGTGTACACATGAGAGAGAACACACACAAGAGAGAGACGTTTAACTCTTAAGTTTGTTTGTTACCATAGTTACCTTTATTAATCGTTATGGGTGTAATAATAAATTCCTGTCTTGTATTTATAATGTACCGTATTGTCATGCTGCACTGCACAACAGTTTTCATGTAATATTTAAAAAATCTTCATTGTGGTTCTCTGTAGTGCTTATAAAGTCTGATATCAAACTAAATATCAAGCAATAACGAGGTGTGCGATTTAATCAGTTATGTACAGTAAGTTAGTTGATATTCTGTTAGTTTAGTTTGAATCGAGCGAATCATTGGGTCAATTTTCAATTCAGACTCAATTCACATTTTTTTTAAAGATTTGGGTAAATTTGAAAATGTTCATTGGTCTAAAATGAATAAAATTAAAAAAAATATATACTACTGCGTTGGCTGAAAATACCAATCGCTTCGTTCTCTTTATTTTCTTTTGAATTTGGGTCTGGTTGGTGCAATAGCGCCACCTACTAAGTGAAGCCAGGGAAAGTGGTGGGGAAAAACTGAAACGTGACAGTTAAACAATCAGCAACACAGTCAAGAACACATTTTAGTGTTTATTTAAAAAAAAAAAAAAAAAAGCAGTTTCATTTCTTTAAAACCTGCAATACATATATAGTAGTTGCTTAACATACATCAGATAAATCAGCCAGTAAACTTTAGCACTGCTGAATCAAATTGAATCGAAAATGGTAATGCCAAAAAAATAAGAATCAAATCGATAGTCTACCCATGATTCACAGCTCTAATATTAATAATAATTGTAAATTTTGAATATTTAACATAAAATTGTAGTAACTGAAGGATTTGATCCTGCTGTATACCCAAAGTTAGCCACTAGTTGAGAAACATACAATATGTAATAAAGATCTTTTCAAGTATTTTTAAGTATTTGTGAAATGAATAAACTCTAGAAACCCTAGAAGTCATATTGGTGTTACTGCTCATTCCAGCTCTTTATTCCACGTTTTTTCCGGCTTGTTTCGTGTTGCCGCTTGTCCAACTGTGCGGACAGGTTTAACCTTCTCGAGAGGCACTGGAGCTCTGCCACGCCACCTGTCTGTCTGTCTGTCTGTCTGTCTTACACTCACCTGAGACATGTCGGTTTGCTGAGATTTTCCAAAACCCTTTTTGTCTTTGTGTGTTCATGCGTCTTACAGACCTTTCTATAGACTTGTGTGTTTGCGTGTGTTTATACATGTGTGTCTGTGTGTAATGTATGAGATGGTCTGCTGCAGCTGTTGCCCAGTAGAGTGAGCAGCTGTAAGGATGTGTTTGTCTGGTACCATTTCTTTGTGGTTTTCTTTTTACCCTGAGTTTTCCTCAGTCTCTCGCTCTCTCTGTCTCTTTTTATTCTTTTCCTTTCAGCGTCTGTCTACGGCCGCGTCTGTGTTTGCTTACCTTTCTTTTAGACGAGGAACGCGCTGAGACAGAGACCTAAAGAAAATAAAGAGAAAGAGATTCACTTTTAGGAATGCGTGATGTGGGAAAATGAGGGAAAAAATCACATTATGTAAGCAAAAGCCTAATGGTGAATTGTAATATAAAAAAAAAAAAATGTAATGTTTAAAAAAAGTACAACCAAGACCTCGTGATTATTAGATTAGATTGTGATTTGATTTATATTTTGTCGGTGTCTCACATATAAATACATTTTATCTAGGACATTTTTATGTCTATAGCCTATGTAATTATTTTTTTTTTCTCACTATTATCCCTTGCAGCATTTAAGGAAGGAATAAAACACACCAGTGTGCTGTTAAAAGGAAAATAATCAACAATGGTGTGGTGCGATGTTTCCTGAAACAAAGCAGACAGTTTACAGCACATCCTGAAGTGGTATATTTGTCAATGCCAATGATTACGTACTTATTATAGCATGGCATCATACTTTTTTAATCCGTTTATAGTTACAGCTAATGTGGAGGAACATCTGCAGAACAAGTCAAGTCTGCAAAACAAGTTTCTGGTTTTACTTGTGTTGTCGCAGATGTAAACAGTCGTTCCTTCACCAACCTCTCTTTTTCCTCCCTACAAAAAAAAAAAAAAACACAACACATCTCACGTTACTGAGAAGTTCCACATCCTGAAGACTTTCCTGTGGTGGAAAACATCAAGGTCCCATATTTTTCTTTAACAAGTTAACACAGGTCTCAAAGCCCCCCAAAGTGTGTGTGTGTGTGTGTGTGTGTGAGTGAGAGTGTGTTAATGCTCCACCTGATATACTCTCTGCATTTTTTTTTTTTTTATACCTCAAACTCGCCTTCAGAGATCAGCAGAACTGAGCAACAACCTGGGGGAGGGGTATCTTCTTATATGAGGTCACAATAGGGGAAATCTAATTTGTTGGTTCAAATCATGGCTAATACAGATCTGAAAAAAAAAATCCCTTTTTTGTACACACACACATGCAAATATAAAAAAAAATCATTTTGCATAGTTTTGTTTTATTATTTATATTGTATAACCAAACACTGACACTGGAGACTATGGGTTAGGAAACACAAGGAATCGGCCGATACGATATTATCATGATACCACGATACCTTGGTGCTGATTCAATATGTATTGCATCATGTTTTTTTTTTTTTTTTGACAGATTTTGTTACAATTCTAAACAAACTTGACAAAATAATTTGCTCCTACCACACAGGACACTGTGCTGCCTGCTAATGTGTGAACAGTTTAGAGTGCCACCTGTAGGATTATAGAGGAACTGCAACATTTCACCATCACAAATTAAAACATGTTGTTAACGACTTTCTCGCAGCGAGGCGTCACTACACTGAACTATCCGACCCACACACAACTTGCCACGCGTTTTTCACCGGCGCACCAAATCGATGCCATACTTACTGCAAAATTTTTGATTGTGGAAAAGGCCAAGCGTTACTTGTTAAAGCCATGATAGTATTGTATTGGTGCAGAACTGTTGCTTGTGTACTGTACAGGTGGCAATGAAAGATATGGCAATGTCGTTTTATTTATTTTTAAACATATTGCGTTACATGTCTATTATATCTAGGCACTGCATTATATCCCATTATACCAGGGCACTGCATCCCGTGGCTGGGATTTGGGCGTTGGATGGAAATTGGACCATCCTTCTACATGGCAGGTGAGAAAATCTACCACTGAGCCACTGATGCCCTCTCAAATGCAAAAATATAAATAAATAAATAAATAGAAAAAAAATTTAATTTAAAAAAACATTTATTTTGGAGTCATCGCAGCGATACACGAATTTCCATACAAAAGAATCGCGATGTGACTGAATCACTATTTTCATTAGTGATAAAAATATGAAATGGTTTTTAGGATTTCTTTTTTTTTTTTTTCTTTTAACACAATCACAATGTAGTTTTCCTGCTAACCTGTGAGTCAGCCGCGTTATTAGAGCGTTGGTAAACCTTTTGAGTAATCTTCATGGAATGTTTCGTACTGTTGAAATTTTTTTCATAAAAAAAAAAAAGAAAAAGAAAAGAAAAATGTACCACGGTGTACATGATTCGAAAGGATCATGATGCAGGAAAGAATTAAACAAGTACTCTCTTATGATTTAACAGAAAGATGTAACAGGAAAGTACAGCTTAAAAACACAGTCAAAAAAAAAAGACACAACGATCCTTTAAACATGATCAGCAACTTGTTTCTCTGAGTAATGACTTTGGTATCGATATTGTGACATCACATCAGTCAACCCTGTTTGTTTCCTGTATGCCTTTTAGTTAAGTTGTAGGGAAAAGAGCAGCTGTGCCACGCTGTCTATTTTTTCACACACTCACCCTCTCACCCTCACACACACACACACACACACACACACACACACATAGTGGTCAGCTGCCGCTCAGATGCCTTCCAGTCAGACTACAATTGCCTACGTCTCTTTTTCTTTACAGTTTGGTGTTTAATTAGCAGGATTCTTCTGCACTGTGGAATGGAATGATTACACACAGAGGAAAAAGAGAGAGAGAGAGAGAGAGAGAGGAGGTGGGGGAGGTTGGGCCTACGTTGACACAGTAGAGCTGACACAGTGACTCAGTGTGGCGGGAGAGAAGGAACCAGGAGGTTCAGAAGACTCAAAGGATAAAGAGAATGCAACAAAGAAAGTGAGAGAGAGAGAGAGAGACGGAGAGAGAGACGGAGAGAGAGAAAGTGGCAGTCAGCATGTGATGCTTTCCTAACACAGTCAGTGAGGCAGATTTGACTTGGATGACCAGCTTTTCCAGCTGCTGACCAGCTTTTTTGGATTTACTGTCTCACCACATGCCACGCACTAGCACACACACACACACACACACACACACACACACACGTTCGCACCCGCATACACGCCACCCGCCAGCTTGGAGTCTCTGATCTGCAGGCTGGATCTGTTTTCATCTCTAGATGTGCCACCACAGCCGGGACACACCAGTCTGCGTTTGGGGTGCGCATGTGTGTGTGTGGGTGTGTGTGTGTGTGTGTGTGTTTTCATGAAACATGAAACTTGTCGGATTAACCGTGGAATGCTGAGCAACTCCTGTCAAGGAAAAACCGTGGAATATCGTGGAGCAGGTTCAAGAGTTTTAAATTCTTTCCTTTCTTCGGTGATGCTTTTGGCTCGTTAAGCCCTTTCATTTGCTTCTCCGCTCAGCCTGTGAGTCCGAGATCAAGATGAGCTGCCTATGACTGACGCTCCGACAAGCCCGTCCTCGTGAAAGTGTGTGTGTGTGATAGGGTGATTAGTGTGTATCTGTGCGATGCTGACAGCGAGCGGGTTACCTGTTATAATGCCGGCTGCCACTGCGCGTCCACGACAGTGGAGTTTTTGGGACGCGGTCGGGGTGGACTGCAGCGCCCCCGAGCCACGCTGCATCTGGGTGGCCGTGTTCCGGGACGACTCACTCATCACACACACTCCCAAAACCGAGTCTGCACCGACCCGGCCCAGATCAGCCTCGTGTGTGACCAGGGTAAGCACCGTGCGTTTGCATGTCTGTGTGTGTGTGTCCAGCGTAGCGGTGTGTCTTTCATTCATACACACTTGCACGAGCTGAGAGTGATCATTGCACAAGCTTGGATTGATCATTTTACGATTGTAAGTCTGGTCCAGTTAAATTCCTTGGACATAAACAGTGTAGCAAATACTCTATAGTGCCGGGTAGCGTTGCCAGATTGGACTATTTCACACTGGAAATTGATGAACTGTTGAGTAAATGTTTTGGATTGTGCTTATTAATTATGGGACAGGGGTAGTTTGGTTTTTAAGGGGTAGGACTACTGATCGGAGGGTCCCAAGCTCAAGCCCCAGTGCCCGCCAAACTGCCACTATTGGGCTATTGAGCAAGGTACTTCACCCTCACCTGCGGAGATACAATCGGGCATCAAAATGGCAACATAGGAATCGACCACTGAAATGGGGTATTCATTCCTCAATGGGACATGTATGGACGCTTACCCCCCTTATTCCGAAGTATGTATTCCAGATCATATCTAGTAGGGGTGACCAAAAATTATATCAATGTATTTTTACACATGATACCTATCTCAGGATTTTTTTTTTATAACATAAGCTGAGTCAAAGCTGTCTGTGAGGTCTCACAATAAATTTTACAAATTTTAACAAAATAAAATACAGTTTACGGCATTGATAGTGCCTGACAAACCCTATTTCCATCATGACTTTTAGACGCTATAGCATATTTCAACAGGGCAGCACAAGTCGTAAACACCAGGGTTGCTTGCAGAGATGAAGTGAGAGACGAGGTGGGGCCGTGGGAGAGCGTGCGAGCGGAGAGACACAAACCCTGCCACGGGTTCCCGGATTGAACAAGTCATGCAATGCGAAATCAAACTGTAGCGGTATGAACGGTAGTGAGTGTATGTTAGTATATGTGTGTGTGGGGGGCATGTTTTCTTAACATGGTGGTCACCAAATCTATTGGAGAGAAAGGAATATTTGTGAGTTTTTAACTTTTGAGGAGCTTCCGCTACAAAACAAATGCAGCTTTTACAGCTAAAAGGTTTACTTTTGCACGTTATGGTTAGATTTCAGTTGAGCGGGGAATTAATAAGTATAGAAACGGAAGGAGGCGGCACGGTGGTGTAGTGGTTAGCACTGTCGTCTTGCACCTCCAGGGTCTGGGTTGGATTCCCGACCAGGCTTGATTCCCGTCTCTGTGTGCATGTTTGTATGAGTTTGCATGTTCTCCCCGTGCTTGGTGGGTTTCCTCCGGGTACTCCGGTTTCCTCCCACAGTCCAAAGACATGTAGATTAGACCAATTGGCGTTCCCAAATTGTCCGTAGTGTGTGAGTGTATGTGTGTGTGCTCCGTGATAGATTGCCACCCTGTCCAGGGTGTCCCCCTCCTCGTACCCTAAGCCTCCTGGGATAGGCTCCAGGCCACCACGAGCCCTGAATACAGGATAAAGCGGTATGGAAGATGAATGAGTGAGTGAGAAACGGAAGGTCCTTATGAGTATAATAAAGTAAACATGTACAGTATGTGTGTGTGTGGAATATGGAAGAGACTCAGCTTGTCAGCTCGAAACACAGACACAGCTGGTGCATATACACAAAGCCCATGGAGACACAAGCACACATTGTTTACTTTCCTCCTAGTGTTTGTTAAATGGATGTATAGCTCCTACAGTATCTTGAGTCTGGGTTTTGTTCTTGACATGATGTGTTTGAGTCTAGAAGTTCTTCATTCCTGGATGGGTTTTATGAATTCTCACGACCTGCAGATCCCCACTGGGTCAAACCGAACTGGTGTGCTTTCCTTCCATTCTGACTTGATGCGGTTTTATTACTTATCTGTATAAATAACATGTTTTGGATGCTTTTCAGGAAAGGTAAGCTTTCCTTTTTTGGGAGGTGAGCTTTTCAGGAAAGACTCGACATCCTCAGACACACAGTGCATTTAGTTTAACACGACAGGTGCTTATGAAATGACTTTGTTTCTTTAATTGCGAACAGTTCAGGTGGCAGGCTCTGAACATTCCTGTGTGGAGAGTTTCGTCCTTACCTCATTCCTGGTACTTTTAGTTTCATTATTTCAATTCTGCAGTGCGAAAACTGTTGGACAAGCGGAAAACCCAGTTTAACAGTCATGCGCTTTACTGAAAGAATGAAAACAGGTTCGGATCTTTACACTGTCGTGCTTACTTACATGTGAACAAAATGGACAACGTACTGTATTTCTTTTTTAAAGCCTCACTTTTGTAACCGGAATGAAAACTCAGCTGTTTAACTCAATTTGTTTCAATGATATGTGTGAGTAAGTGTGTATGGGACCCTGTGGATTGCGTGCATGTGTGTGTGTGGAATCTGAAGACATGGCTAAATCAGAGTGGCCAGGCTGTTGTGTGCCCCAAGGCTGAAGGGTCCTGGGCTTTGAAGAATTGAAAATTACTAGCTGATGAACATTGGCAACGTCCCATGTTAATAAATTGGCCATATCTCCATCTCACATTGTTTGGATTTGCATGTCACGATGGTTCACATGCATAAATGACTTTAATCAGACGTGGACGCGTCTGTTCTCCAAATAGCGGGTATGTGCACGATGATACGTCTTCGCTCACAGCATCTGGGTTAAAACACATCATACTGTACTTGAGCGACCACTCATTCTTTTCAAACAACGAATGCGATTTAGCAAAA
The DNA here is from genome assembly GCA_030014365.1 of Clarias pachynema. Lineage (NCBI taxonomy): Eukaryota > Metazoa > Chordata > Actinopteri > Siluriformes > Clariidae > Clarias > Clarias pachynema. The sequence goes on along the minus strand of JAQMYL010000008.1, from coordinate 6,238,110 downwards.
GTATGCTCGGGATTTCGCTCTGGAGGATGGCAAGCAGTTGGTCGGCTGCTGGTGCCGACTGGCGAAAAGTCACACGAATTCCAATCAGACCATTCTCATTTAAGTCACATGACCATGTATCAGATATATAGCTGATCTAGGACCGCATGGCAGCACGGTGGCTTAGTGGTTAGCACCTCCATGCTCTGGGTTCGATTCCCACTTCATGGTCTGGGTATATGGAGGTTGCATGTTCTCCCCGTGCTTGGTGGGTTTCCTCTGCGTTTTCCAGTTTCATCCCACTGTCCAAAGACAGGCTGATTAGGCTAATCGTTGTTTCCCAAATTGCCTGTAGAGTGTGTGTAGAATGGTTGCAAAAGTGAGAATAAATACAAAGGTCACCTTTGGCCTCAACGGCCCCTAGTAGGACTACAGAGGTTGCTAGATGGATGAATGGAGGACCATATCCGATCTAAAAAACAACAGATTTGAGTGTTGAATCAAATCTATGACACATCAGGGTACATAAATCTAGTTTGAGTCAGTTCGGGATAGTCATGATTCCTGTAATGGACCGGCACAGCCTCCATGGTGTATTCTACAGTACCTTCTACTCAGTGGTTTGTAGGTGAACTCTGGATCCACCTCCATCACATTACTTGCTGTAATCCAGCATCCACCAGGCAGGCACTAGAAATTCACCTTAAATTTCTACACTTTTACTCATTTAACACTAGTAATAAAGAAGAAAAGTATTTACATCAGTTTTTGTACGTGTTTTAACTTGCATATTAATCATCTTCTATCAATGAATCAATGTGCCTTAGCTTTATGCTTCCCATAAGCGGTACTTTACATTATAGGACCTCATCCTTTCTTTTGTCAAGTCAATCTATATAAAGTCGGATATGCGTTTTGAGGTAAAAAACCGCGGATGTGGTTGCGCCACAAGCCGAGACACGCTCCAGGCGACTACTGGAAAGACGACGTGAACTCTGCTGAGGTGATCCTCTCATACCAGAGCACTGTTATGAACTTACACACCGTGCGAATAGAAACGGTTGCGACACTTTAACCTCGCTGTGGTATTGTGAGATTCTTCTTCGGTGTCAGTAATAACTAATGATGTCACTTTCCTGTAAGATTACGAGAAAATCCACAGCATTGAGCGTTCTCAGAAAGGATCAAGCGAACGACGCCAGTTTGCACAAAGGCGAGGCAGTTTCTCAAATCCCGTACATACATAGCCGCGCTCGAACTGGAACATGTAGTGGTTTGAAAGCGAGAAGTAATAGAAGCATTTAGAAGAGCTTGAATGGATAGACGTTGCTGGAGGGGGAGAGGATAGGAACAGTTTTTGTGCCTGCAGGGGTATGTGTATGTTTGTATGTGTGTTTTTGGGGGGTAATAACAGGGCTTTGGTATTCTCAGCACCGGGAGGAACCTTGTGGTCGAAACTTGGCATGCTCAAGCACGCTGAACTCTCTCTGTCTTTTGCTCGTTTTGTAAGCGTCCGCTTGTCTGCCGTCTTATCTGAGCATGCCCAGACCTAGCTAGTGAGCTCTGTGGAATTTGCCGTTATTGTAGGCTACCCCCATTGATCGACTCACATTTCTGTCTTCCCTTCAATCTATCTTTGTCTACAATCGTATCTATTTAAGCCCACATGCCCAGACTACGGGTGGGCGATAAGGCAAACAATTCATACCACAATCCTTAAAAAGTTCATAATACATAATATATCATATATCACAATATTTACTAGCGATCAACAAGCTGGCCTGCGTTGTGATATTTGATGACATTTGTAAGGAATTATACTCTTGAATGTGTGTGGCTGTGGGAAAATAATAAAATATAAGGTTTTGTTACTGTAACCACCTACAAGTTGATTATTTTTCAATATCGACACATTATATCAATATGGTAATTATCCTATTTATAGTTGTGTTTAATGTTGAGCACTGTTGCCTTGCACCTCCAGGGTGCAGGTTCGATGCCCCTCGTGCATGTTCTCCTCGTGCTTTGTGGCTTTCTTCCGGTTACGCCAGTTTCCTCCCACAGTTCAAATACATGCTCATAAGGGTATTCGGCATTCCCAGATTTCCTGTAGGGAGGGAGGAAGGAAATAAGGGGAGGAAAGATGTGAGGGTGTGCACGTGTGGGTCCATAGGCGATGCCAGCTGGCCAACGTCAGCTGTTGCTTCTCCCGGGACCGCAGCAACGATCCTGGCTGTGGAAGGGGGCCTTAACGTCGAATGCAGCAGTCTTTTCCTTTTCGGCAGCCGGGTTCACAAAGACTGGTTCTCTGAGAGGTTCATCAGTCCACTGGGGCGTATGGCCTCACTCGCATGCCTCTTTCAAGTTTAACGTTCGCCACGCATTCTTCTTTTTCCCAAAACAATGGACCTAGCAGCCCCGCCCTTTCACACACCTGAAGAAGGGGACGCCACCTATGTACTGTAGTAAGCCTTCGGCGTGAGCGAGGGACAAAAAATATTTGGGCGCATGCTGGTCGCTGGTGCATGGCATGACAAAACGTACATGAATTAAAATAGAATTAAAAAAAAAAAGATTTTGGAGTCAGCGTTGTAATACATGAATTGCCACATGAAAGAAAACAAAAGGTTTTGCTCAGCCTTTTTCTCTTTCCAGCTCTTTTTCCATCCCTTTTTGCGAAAGTGATTTTTGCATTCCTTGCTTACACTAGCATCTCAATCCTTACCAGTTTGGAAGGTTAGAAAGAACTCAGGGAATTGTGGAATGGAAAAACTGGATTACATCATCCAGGACCGTATTCAGGGTTGTTTCAGAGAGAGAGAGAGAGAGAGGAAGTGTGCGGGAGAGCCAGAGGCAGGCGAAAGTGGGTGACATCAGACACAGGCATAATAAATGGAACATGATGTGAGGCAGAAATGGAGAGAAATGCAAGAAGAGAGACGACAATGATGTGTGTAAAGGAATGAAGAGACGACGATGGGCTTCCAGGTGATGGATTGTAGAAATGCAAGAACACATAAGAAAAGAAGGGGCGCGTTTCATTGAAAGTAAAATATTCCTAGTGTCTCTCGTGTCTGCCCGTGTGTATTTTGATTGAACAGCTGGCGGAATCCTCATCTCGCCGCACTTCCTGCCGCAAACCCAAGCATAGACTTCTTGTTTTTGTGTGGTAGGAAAAGGGGATTTTGTGCCCACTTACAAAAACATGGCAACGTTCACCTTTTCATCCTATATATAGCAACACAACACTTACACCCTACACAGAAAGCAGCGCATGTGTGTGTGTGTGTCTGCTGTGTGAGTGTGTGTGTGTGTGAGTGTGGTTTTGATTTTCTCCATGGGGTTCAGGCATGATTACAGCATACTTTTAGCTTAATTCTATACAATTATTCCCAAACTCCTCCGTGCTCCATGTACCTCATAAGTGGCTCTTTGGTTCACTAAACCAGAGTCAGTGCATTTCTCTGAGCCCAGATCCAACACGACCTGAGTGAACCAGGGATTTTCCTGTTTTTCCCCTTGAGCCTGTTTCGCGATTCCAGGCATTTTTCCCAAGCTGCTTTCGAGTAGATATTCCCAGAGGAAAAGTGCCTGGTGGGCAGCAAATAATCTGCCTTCATGTCCATGTGGAGAATATCCCGCTCCCCTCCTCCCGCTCTTCATCCTCCGCTGGAGCTCTGTTTGCTCAGGTGGTGCCGGCTGATTGATTGACAGATGTGGAACGGACGTAGAGAACGGTGGACTGTTGCTTCTTGTGTGTGTCTGGGGAAAAAAAACGTCTTCGCAACCATGACCTAAAGTGGAACATGTTTATTGTCAAACAAAGAAAGTGGGTAGTATTTTTGTCTGTTAAACCAACAGTCAAGCTTGGCTTGTTTGTGTAATTTATTATATTCATTTAGGCTGTATGTTTCCATTTTTTTCCCTTTTAAAAGGACATGGTTTCAATCACATGAATAGGGGCTGGTAGAATTTGAACATATCTATGGCACACGCCCATATCCAGAGCGACTTACGTTTTATCTTATTTTAGCAGTTAGGGGCCTTGCTCAAGGGCCCAAAAGTGATGGTATTGGAGTTTGAACCTGGGACCCTCCAATCACTAGTTCTACACCTTAACTCCTGAGCTACTCCTTATTAGTTTTGTTACTATTTTCAAAGTTATTATATTTATTTAGTTTTCATTAAATAGAGTTATTACCCTTCTTTAACAAGTTAACATAGTTCACAGAGATTCCTCAAAGTGTGTCGGTCCAGCTGAAACACCTTTCAGATGATGGATTTTTATACCTGAAACTCCCTCTTTTTCACTCCTTTTCTAAACACACCATTTCTGTATTTATGTAAATGAGCTACTACTGAGACACGCCCCTACAGGGAACAGCAAAGCTGTGCAGCAAGGCAGGGGAGGGGCTCTTCTTATTTGAGGTCAC
>JAQMYL010000008.1:6210066-6220192 GCA_030014365.1 Clarias pachynema | reverse complement strand
TTAACAAATTCAAAACCAAATTAACAAATCCGAAAACAAAATAACAAAAACAAAAACAAAACAACAAAACCCAAAACTTTGTTTTTGTTTTTGTTATTTTGTTTTCGGGTTTTGTTAATTTGGTTTTGAATTTGTTAATTTGTTTTCAGTTATTTTGTTTTCAGTTTTGTTAATTTGTTTTGCACTTCAGGGCCACCGTAGAAAGGTAAGTCAAAATCGACGGCACTATTTATTGCAATTTGACAGCTCTAAGTTACACAAATGATTTCACACATGCACAAAAAGGGACACGTAAAAAGTGTATGCGTGTGTGAATGTTCATGAATACGACATGGTATTTTCAGAACGTGGTGCTGCACAGTGAATATGAAAACTCTCTTAGCGAGTTCGTGATACTTGTGGAATGTCACAGTTCACTTCTTGAAATGGACGATGCTGATCTAAAGTCTTTCGTTGACTCATCGGATTACTTCACATTGCCTATACACGGAGATTCATCCGTTTTTCGGCGATTACAAAACATGTCACATGATAAACGCGCACGCACACACACACTCTAAAACGCATTCCTCTCAAGCAGCACGCACTCATATTCCTATCGGTCCATAATTACCATGTTACTCACATGATGAGACATGCAAGAGCACTCAGTACAGAGATCCTGAAACACTCACACACACACACACGCACACACACACATGCCACACATTAATTAAATTTAGAACACATTAGCTAGGCACGTTATCTACTATTTCTAGGAAACATTATTTCACTCAGTTCTGTTTTTTTTTTTTCTTTATTCATATCGTTCTTTTTCTATCTGTTGCTCTCTTTCGCTGAGCCAGACACCCCTCCTTACACCCGCATCATCTGCATTCCTGAGATGACATCATCAGTGGTGTGGCCCCTCCTACACTCTGAAAGGCTAGAGAGAGAGGGAGAGAGAGAGAGAGAGAGAGATGAGGAAGGGAGGGAGTTCAGAAGTGCTGGGTTGGGTTCTTCTCAACACATCATACCAGATAGAGAAGAGAACTGAGTGAGAAACAGCCTGAAGGAAAAAGGGATCAGTGATTAGAAAGAGTGAGTCGAGGACCAGGAAAAAGGACAGCACGAAAGAACAAAGCACGGCAGAAGAGGAGTGAGAAGGAAAAGCTGAGGTGCTCTCGGCAAACTATTCTAGAGAATCCTTTGGGAATTCTTCTTCCCACTCTGTGAGTTTTGGTCTGTTTAAACACACTGGGCTAGGTGTGTGTGCATGCATGTGCATGAAATATTCATGGACGTGAGTTTGTGTATTGATCTTCCGGTTTTACGACTCTGTTATCATGCAGCTTCAAAGTGAATCAGATCATCCGCTGGGCAAGTCAGTAGCTGATGTTGTTCTTGCAGCCAGTCGGACTGTTCTGTGGTTTTTTGCATAAATGGCACGCTGCTACATTTCCTTAACTTCCTGTCCTAGGATAACCTTCAGCTGTTTTTTGGGAGAATTTTTTTTTGTCTTTGGGTGAGATATATCTATGTGATTTGTTGTCAAGTGCACTTTGGATTTGAACATTTTGTTTTTCTGCTTCTCCAGCTTTTGTCTGTATTGGCCTGTATACTATATGAGCCATGGGACAAGTTACTGTATTGATCACATTGAAAATAACAGCTATGTCTAGCTCAGGTTATCTACATGTTGTCTGAAGCAGTCAATATTGCACGGCAGTTTGATTGTGAAACCTGCCTTACTTCGGCATTTTGCTCTTTGTGAGGTGTTGTTGTGCCGGATTGTATTGATGGTATGGCGTGTTAACAGCATTTTCTAATAGAATAGCCATGAAGAGGTTAGGTGTGTGAATCATTACGACCTGTGTGGAAAACACCTTTGGTGTCACCATGTGTATGTGTCACGGTATAATGGTATTATTTCGTGCGAACTGCTGAGATGTATATTGTCGGGATTTCCATAAAGCTACTTTGTGGTAGCATTATTGTCATACTATACAAATAGGATTTAATTTAAATTAGATATACGTTGTCACATTTATTCACATCAGGTTCAATGTCGATGTTAAACACTGGCTGGGTCTCACCAACCACCCGGACACATAGTCTTATAATTTAATCATTGTAGAACCCATTTTCTGACCTCTTGTCTCTTTGCTTTCTGTCATAGGCATACTCACACGATGCCTACCTGAGAGGGAACGCACCCTATACAGGAGGGGCCCAAAATCTTCCTACTCCACCCCCCCTGTGCTACCCACCACGCTCCCAGCCTCATTCAAGCCACACCCCCTGCCCTGCCCCTTCTCTGTCCCCCCACATGGGACAGAATCAGCTGGACAACTGGAGCCGCTGGCCCGGCTCAACCTCCAGCCCGTCCCCACCACTTGACAACCGGACAAGCGCACCTAGCACCACCAGTATGGCCTGGGCATCAGAAGGCCGTGAAGCAGCGGGTGTCAGCCATAGCAGCCCTGCCCATCGCACAGAGGAAATCCGGTATTGTATGACTGAGACGGGACATTCATTCACTTCCTCGCCTTCCACAAGTCCACCACAGCACACTCACCATGGAAACAACAGCAAGGACAACTTGTCATGGAGCCCTCCAAAACCTGCACCGGCGTCAAGTTCAAGTCGCAGCAAATGCACCCAACAAGCCCTCAGTAACTGGTACTACAACCAGGTAACAGAAAGGGAACGCGAACGTACAACTGTCCGCTCTTTACAACAACGACAGCGCAGTTTCTCTCAGGACCGACTGGGAGAGCTAAGCCGAAACAGACGGGCACAAAGGACTGGTTTTCCCCAGAGTGCGTCTCAGGATACGTTGCTGCAACCTGGACAGCATCCTCATTGGATGCAGGTCATGCCTTCTGCCTGCCAGAACCGATCGCGCTCCGAGAACCTTCTCCGTAGTCGCTTCGGGCACTCTGGGCGCTCATTAGAGGCTTTAGACCAGGTACTTTCCCCCTTCTCGCCACACCATGAAAGACAAACCTGGCAGCAACATCCCCAGAGGCAGGGAGGAGGCCATTTCAGCACGGCACAGACACCATCTAGTGCTCGGCATGTGCAAGTTCATCGTCAACATCAAGCCCAATCTTCAGACCAGCACCGAAGTCAACAACTCCCTCCCCAACAGCACCAACACCCCCCAAAGCATCATAATCAAACTCATTTGTCATCTCATCCACCGCAGAGTCGCCGTTTAACCTCGTGCCAGAGTGTGGACCAGGAACAGATTGGATACCGCAGTTACAGTCCATCCTTTAACCGCAAGAGTGGACGAATCCTGCAGCACGCCCAATCATTCCGGGACCCATCTTACACAGGCCCACGCCTCAGCTGGACCAGCCTTCCAGAGGGCATGGCGCCATCACCTGCTCCATCAACGGCGCCTGCTTGTTCAGCGTCTGGTGAAGTACAGGATGGAACTCATCGTCCAACCAACCATGAAAGAGAGGGTGGAGAGACAGAGGTTCAAGCACAGGTTCAAGAGGTAGTGCTAAGACAAAAGCCGCCCATGGGCCGAAGAGCTGGCCATGTCCATCGACTCCCACTGGCATTGGACGGCAGTGACCCTCTACTGTTCAGCTCCGACCCTGAGGAAGCCCTGCTCAAGTCAGAAGGTTCTTCCTCCCAACGGCATACGAACGGTAATCTAGCACCAATCTCTGTGGAGGATGACTCGCTGGCCTCTATCCCCTTCATTGGTGAGCTTCTGTTCTTGGGTCCTGTCTTTCTTCTTTAAGTCATCCTCCATGTTTTTGTTGCCTATTTCTATTTCTCTGTTTTACCTTTGCTATTGTCCTGTAAGTTGGCTAACTGTTAAAAAATCGTCTTTACTACAGTATCTCAGTTCTGCAGTTCTAATCCAGACAGCAGCTTAGGTTTCTTTTAGTGTGCTTTTTTGTCAAATGTGTCAATCTGAAATACTCCACACATGGGCTATATAGTATCTGATATCTTATCTACACCAGTCACAAGCTTCAGGAAATTGAAGATTGCAATCTATTATGTTCTTCATACTACCGTGTATAGCGCATTTCTGTTTTTAGATGTGAAAACAAACATAGGAACACTGACAAGGACCTTTCAAGTCAAGTTAATAGTTACTGAATAGAGAACAAAAAAAGGTTAGTCTTTAAAAGTTATTCGTTTGACAGTTTTTTAACAAGGTGTTTATAAGTAAGTTAGTGCTTAGCACTGTTGCCGTACCTCCAGGGTCCGGGTTTGATTCTCACCTGTGTATGAAGTTTGTATGTTCTCCCTGTTCTTGGTAGGTTTCCTCTGTCTGGTGTATGTAGGTGTGTGCGTTTGAGTAGTATGGGGGTCTTCCACGATCATTTTTTATGTGTGTTAATCAAGCATTAAGAATGTCTGATGAAATGCTTCATTATCAGGAGCTAAAGACAACTGGTACGTCCTGATTCTTTACTACAACGGAGCTGGTTAGTGATGACTTACAGTATCACTTGTGAGAAACTTGCGAGGCAGGATCGTTACAAATGATACATTCCTTCGACCGATCAATCCAAGCATGTGAAATTGAAGAGGACAGTATAACGTGCATGTGTTGCGTATGTGATTGTGTGCGAGCGCATTTTATCCTGTAGCCTTCAGTGGTCGTGTTCCAGCTTGCCTGCGACTGGTGAAGAGTGGTGAAGCGCAAAAGGAGATTTGGAAATAAAATGGCCGACGAAATGCGAAGCATGCCAAGTTAAAGGAGATAAAATCAGTGTACAGACGTGTTCCATTACACACATTTACACACACCCGTATACCTACAGAGCTTTGTAAAAATCTCTCGAACCCAGTGTTACGAAAGCACACAATTTGGACAGATAATTACAACATTCTTGCAAAGCCCCAGCTGGAGTGTCAGAACCTGGGAAAGAAGAGTGTACAATACAGTGAAGTGAGTTTTACCCAGACAGAAGTACAACCTGTTTTGCATAAAACAACACACCCTCAATTCTACACAAATATGTATGAAAGCAGAGAATGCCCAGCAGCAGTAGACACACCGCACAAAACACACACGTGCACAACCTTTTGGACTATTTTAGTGTACGGATCCAAATTCAGTTCAAATCTGTGAGTGTGGGTGTCTGAGTGTGTCTGTTAGGTAAAGGACAAATATCTAAGGGTAGTAGCAAAGTTGCATAAACATTGTAGAAACATCTAGGAGTTTTCAACGTCCACAAGCCATGACATGTCGGTGCACCGAGAACGAGAACGGCAGAATACACACCCACAAGCTAATCAGATCTCTGGGCAGTTGAGAAACTATGTTTTGCATCCAGTCATCCAGTCGTAGTGCTTTTTGTTGTGTGTAATCCTTAGAGGAAGTCTTTCTGGAAGAGACAGAAAGGCAAGTTGATCCACTGAGAAAATCTGAAGAAGGTCAACAGGTGCTTGACTATTATGGATTCACGTCAGGTTTAGTAAGCCGGCATCTCGTTTGCAAATGTGTTCTGTATTCTGTCAGGTTATTGCGAGGAATAGTAAGTAGTTGATGGACACCAGAATATTTAACAGGCTTAAAACTTTTAAAATATCAGGGTGGTTCTGTCTCAAAAAAAAAAAAAAAACACCTGATTATCTAATAAAGCAGAACATCCAGTATAATTAAATCCAATTCAGGGTTAAAGAAAGAAAAATGAATAGAAAAAACAGAAATGTGTGCATGTGAGGGTTTGTACACACAGTGCATTTGTGTACAATCTGTGTACATTTCAGGTCAAAAGTATTGGAGCATAAGTGGATTCATGTCAGAGCGAGTCACTGTTTTGCATGACAGCGTGTTCTAGTTTATTTATTTATTTTTTTTCTACAGTTTTGACAAGCACTAACCCTGGTGACTGGTATACTGATTCGACTGTTTCGTATTGAGATGATACTGGGTGTACGGGTTTTCCTTTTTGTAGTATAAAAACGCAAATCGAATAAACCTAGAATAGAGACAGCTGAATAGAAATAACTGCTGCATCTGGGTGTGGCAACTCATTTCATTAAAACGAACCCAAAACCCATGTGGACGCCATCAGAGACCTTCATTTGGAGCCTTTGCTGTGGGTTTGAACGGAAAAATTCTGAGAAAGCAGGAAGCGATAGGAGAGCACGGCCCTATAGCAGCTGGCACTGAGCGGTTGTGTTTATTTAGTTTATTTATTCAATTACTTTTGTGAGCAGATAAGTCATGGTTTATGTCTCTGGTTCTGACCCTGAGCACTGATTAAGGTCATCAGGCCAGTTTAGTAGATGTCAGCCGCTATTCTGCGCTTTCCGGCTTTGACCCTGGATCCACAATGCACTCGGTCTGGTTAAAATTAAATATGGTGTGACCCAAAATCAACTTTTAAAGATAATCGCTTCTTGTGACTAAGTGAATATGAAGTATTACTCTACTTACGCAATGTTTTATCACTGGTAGCCTCAACAGCTGTATTCTTCTGAACTCTTCAAGATTCTGTGTAAGACTGACAGTTGCGTTTAGTCGCCACTGTTTCCAACAATACTCTTGTAATTTTCTCAGTTCAGTGATTATCTCTTCTTCTGAAAAGCTTTTATCACATGGCTACGGTTCATGAGTAATATATACTGTAGGATTGATGGCAGTAGTTATTATTAGTCCCTGTAATCAAACACACTTCAGACATAACAATTTGTCATCATATTGTAATGGTATTGCATAATATTTGGTTAGGAACCTGGGGGTTCTTACGGTTTTTCCCAGTATATCCTCCTGTATGTATTGCAGAATATGTCCACCCTTTGAAAAGGCAATCCAACCCCATGAAATTTTCGAACTTTGTCAACGGCTGCAATACAACAATGTTCGTCTGTTAACGGGTTTGCTTTTGGACCTTTAGGCAGACCTTGCATATACCCATGAAATTATTTTGTTAATACATATTACTGTAGTTCTCACAACCCCGTGAGAGTAGCACTAATATGGTGCTACTCTCATGACGGAGTGCTCAGCGGATTAATATACGAGAGATGAAACACATTAAAAGCACATAGCTGATAGAGCAAGGTCAATGGAAGAACCTTAACTTAGATACACTGATCAGCCACAATAACATATTTAAAACCATTAACATTAAACCCACCTAGGTTTTGGGTTCCACTTGTGCCACCAGAGCAGGTCTGACCACTCCAACCCGTGTGGGGTTGTGCTGTGGTGTCTGGAACCAGGATGTTGGCAGCAGATCTTTTGGGGCACCCATGGATTAGACCTGTTTGTCTGGTGCATCCCATGGTTGCTTGATTGGAGTTTGGAGGTGGCCATCGGTTCTTTCCTGTGTGTGGTGCATTGGGTGTTGTCTTGGCAAGCCTTGACTTTTTTTCTGTGATTTGTGCTGCCTTGGCTTGGATCAGACCGGACAAGCTAACCTCTGGTCCCCATGGGCATGGGTGAGCCTTGAGGACCCATGATTCTGTCACCAGATTTGCTGATGTATACTTGGTGATCAGTGTTGTGTTGATGTTAATGATGTGGTGGTGCATCATGAAAAGACCAAAATTATTGCATCCAATAAAAAGTGCATCAGACCTGGCAGGGATTCTGTACAAATGAATGTTTTGTTTTTTTTCCCCTTTCTCCCTCTTCTTGGGATTTTTGCTTGACGCAACAGTGGGCGCAACAGTTTTCCAACATTTATGGTTGTCTAGACTCCAAGGTCCCTATAAGATCTAATGGACAAAATGAAGTGAGCGACAAACCATGGCGGGTGAAGGCTAACATGTGCGTCCAAGACACGTCAAGCCAGTCAACTGCATCTTTTCAAACTGCTGCTCATTCCTTGTCACAACACAGCGGAACACACTTGGAGGAAAGCTCTGTCTGCTGTTATCCACATACACGAGCTCAAAGATTCCCACAATTGGCTAGTCTTGCTGTGTGCGCTATCTCAACCTCCAAGGATTTTGCCTGCTTGTCTGCTTTTTTTTTTTTTTTTTCTACACGTTTCATTGATTTCCATACTCACTTTGTTAACTTCGTCAGTATTTAGCCAATAATTTATTTGGCATTAACAACACAGCATTCCTTAATCTCAACTAAGCCAAGCTAAACCACGGTTCCAGGTTATGAAAGTAGAGTCTTTGGCAATGCTGATGAAAACTACGCTATTCACTGGTGACTAGATCCACGAATATGAACGTAACCTCCATGAAAAAAATACAGCTATTGATTTATTCTCAACGAAATCCAGCAGGACAGGAAATTCACAACACAGCCTCAGCTTTGCAGCCACCGATGGTGGTGGTGGTGGTGGTGGTGTCAGGGTGAACAGAAAGACTCTCAGACAAATTTTAGTGGTTTGCTGCGTTTGCATGTGAGCATTTTTTGTGCCTCAGTAGAGCCATTTAAAGTCACAGAAGCAACATTATTGAATTATATATATTATTAAATTTGTCCAAAGTCATGGAGACTATGGAGCTGTTTAGTGTACTTTGGGATCTGTGGCATTTAGGGTATACCTTGGTGGTGTGGCACAGATGCATGGGACTCGGAAGGAGGAAAATAAAAAGGGGTTGGGGTTTTGGACACACACACACACACACACACACACACACACACACACACACACTTCATCGGACACAATCAGCACACTCAGCTCTTTCTACCCTCAATGGTACCATTGTGTCATGTGTGCAAAGAGGAGGGGTCTTCATGCACACACACACACACACACACACACACACACACACACACACACACACACACGCACACACACAGTAGGACCTGTGAACATCTCCCAGAAACTTGTGATGTCCCCTTGTTCTTGTGTGCTTCCTGTCTCCATATCCCTCACTCAGCTCTGAGATCACCCCTCTGCTCTTTCTCATCCCATCTCCAGCTTCCCGAAAGCTCTTCTATGTTTAGCGTCTCTTACATACACAGATGAAGCAAATGCAGGATGTGTGTACATGTATCTGGCTGTTGAAGTAATACTGTGACTAAACATTTCCTCAGAACTCATTTACAGTATAATAAATTCTAAGAGCAGTCATTAAAACCAAGCAGTGAAGATTTCGATAGCAGTGGTGGTTTTGACGAGACTGTGTTGCTAGTCTTTGGGACTGGCGTCTGCAGTGGGATCTTGTATGGGCGTAGGGTTAAGGGCCTTGCCCATGGGCCAAACAGTGGCAACCCGGCAGTGGCAGGGCTGAGACTTCCAACCCTCTGATCAGCAACCCAGAGCCTCAACCAACTGAGCCACTACTGCCCCAAATTAATGTCTTGAAGAGTTTTAATTTAACTATAATACAGAAACCTGCCACCACTAACATCTGGAGTTAAATTTAATGCTGTGGAACATCCCCGAAACAACTTTCTGTTTTCATATCCGTTACATTTATGGCATTTGCCAGACACGCTTATCCAGAGCAACTTATACCAGGGGCGATCATAAAATCTGTTTATGAAAAAGCTGAAAAAATATTTGCCCAAATCTCTCAAAATGTCCCATGTCTTCGGAAATGAGTACGTCCATGAAAAACCTGCAAGCTCGTTCTGCACAATGTCGCTAGAGGGTCAAAACCAAAGGGAAACGCCGTGGAATGCTCATGAAGGGGGTTCGCTGCCTTCATGACATTCAGCTCATGAAACTGTAAAACTTGAGGCGACTTGGTGCACGAAATTCTGCCTCACCCCCCCCTATTCCCCCGACCTCGCACCCAGTGACTCTTTCCTCTTCCATCACTTGAAGAAACCACTTTGTGGCAGGCGTTTCAAAGATAACCAGAGGTGGAACTTTTCCTTAAAAGCACAAAAAAAGGCGACTTCAAAGACTTCATCTTTGGAGATGTGTGTCACCTGGTGGAGGTTATGTAGGGAAGCACTAAGCTTGTGAGCAATGTTTGTTTTGTTACTTTATTTTTTCTTAGCAATAATAAAATAATAAAAAAAATTATGATTGCCCTTAGTATTTTATCATTGTACATCTGACACTGGCACTGAAGAAAAGACAGGAGGCAGAGCTGGAGGTAGCAGAGCTGAAGATGTTGAGGTTCTCCTTGGGAGTGATAAGGATGGACAGGATCAGGAATGAGTTCATCAGAGGGACAACCCATGTTAGATGTTTTGGAGATAAAGTCAGAGAGACCAGATTGAGGTGGTTTG